>MIQA02002061.1:24236-60729 GCA_001887855.2 Sclerospora graminicola | reverse complement strand
ACTGGACTTCAGGACCAGTCATTCAGACTGGACCGCAACCAGTCATTCAGACTGGACCGCAACCAGTCATTTTATCTTTGACTTAAACACCATTCATTTTTCTTATTGCATTTTTTATATGGGTTATACTAAAACTAAGTATAACATGTTTGCGCAAGTAGGATAGGCGATACCATTAGGTGTGGGTTACACCAACAAAACTAATGGTTAGGAAAGGTTAAATAAAATTCAGTCTTTAATTTTCCCACCAACGGCTCAAGTCCTCACAAGTGGTAGCACTTGTTGGTCGCTCCCTTCGTGCCTTTGCTGCTCGCTTTCGCTCCGCGCTTTCGCCTCGCGCTTTCGCTTCTCGCTTTTGCTGTCGCTTTTGCCTCGGTTTCGCTTCTCGGTTTCGCTGCTCGGTTTCGCTTCGCGCTTTCGTTGCTCGGTTTTGCTTCGCGCCTTCGCTGCTCGGTTTCGCTTCGCGCCTTCGCTGCTCGGTTTCGCTTCGCGCCTTCGCTGCTTGGTTTCGCTTCGCGCCTTCGCTTCCAGCCTCTGTTTTTTTTTGCTGCCCTTCCGCATCGCCGGTCTTTCGCGCTTCCTCGGTGCTTTCTTCGCTCTCGCTCTCTCGCTTGCGGCTTTTGTTTCGGCTGGTGGTGTTCAAGCTTGGTTCGGCGCCTGGTTCTTCTTCGTGTCGCTCGTCGTGCGGTGTTTTTGCTTGGACTTGCGTTTCCGTTTTCCTTGTCACGCGCCTGTTTGCCTGCTTGCGCCTGCGATCTTCTTGCTTGCGCGGTTCCTGTACCTTTGCGCTGCACCACTGCCTTGCGCCGGAATTAGGACAAGTACGCCTCGCTGGACGGCTAATTGGACGAAGAAGTTTCGCACGGCTGAGATTGCGTCTTCGTTGGAACTCTGCTCGTAGCGTGGGAATTTCCGCTCGCAGTTTTATCAAGAAAGCTCCATCCCTTTGAAAGCGCTGTCTAGCGGCTTTGAGTGTGTTGCCTTAACATCCACTGTAAACCTAAGAGTCTGCTCCGCAGATAGAGCCACTTAGTCTGTGTGAAGTAGGGTACGGCTTGAAGTTGCGAAGCAGCTAATTCATCGGGGATAAGGTTAAACCTTTACGCATTTAGCCGTTTATAGGCAAAGTAAGCCGTGAAGTTCTATGAGCAAGAAGCGAAAAGCTGAAGACAAGATTTCATTCGGTTGCAGCAACGCTTTCGTGTTTGACGGTGGGGAAAAGGCTGAAGAAACGGCTAATAATCTCATCGCGTCGTTAAAGAAGACCCGGCGCATCGCTAAGATCCTGTCGAAGGAAATTACAAAGGAGAAGGCCATTCTTCCGAAACAAGGGACAACCTTATCGGAACCTCTACACCAAGTCGACGTTCTTCTGCAAGAAGTTGAACGCACACTTCTTAGGGATTTTCGTTATAATTTACGTGACCTACATAAAGTAAAGTACCTAAATTTACGTTCCTTCTCGATCATGGCTCAACCGTCCAATGCCGAGCTTATGCAGCAAATGATGCAGATGCTGCAGAGACAGCAGGAGCTTATCAATACATTGGCTGCATCTCAGCGAGAAGGGGTTCTTAAAGTAGACGGACTTCGAATGCCGACTTACAGTGGACGAAGTGAGGAATCGGCGCGACTTTTTTACATGCAAATACACCAATACTTCAACGCCCGCGGAACGAATTGGAAAAGTGAGAGCATGGCCCCGCAAATCCTTGCTGTCCTGGGGAGCTTATTGCGGGGACCAGCGGCGCAATGGTTCTTGCTTCATCAAGAAGAAATCCACTCGGTGGACGAATTTTTCATCGCAATAGAGAACGAGTTTGTTCCTGCGGATCTACAACATAGTCTGAGAGATGATCTTCACCGGCTTAAGCAAACAAATTGCGCCGGTCTAGTGGACTATATCGCGAAATTTAGGCAAATTATTTCGCAAGTCACAGAAATGACCGAGTTCGATCAAATCATTTATTTTCAGCGGGGTCTACGGCAGAGAACTCAGGAAGAAGTTCGGTATCGACGTAGTACAACTTTGTCGGAAGCCATTACTGTTGCGCTTGATTTTGAACGCGCACATTCGGGTGGTTATTATAATCACGCCCCCGCACATCCTCGTCCTGGTCCACAGTATGGGGTCAGAGAATCTTTCCAGGATCCTGAGCCAATGGAAATCGACCATGCTCGGCCCTTTCAACGGTCATCCCCATCTCCGCATCAACATCGCCTCTCCACCCGACCTAAGTGCGCGTACTGCAAGAAACTCGGACATACCATCCAGCAGTGTTATAGGCGACGAAGCAGGCAGGCTGCTAACGACAACGATAACACTCCTGCTCTTGCAAAATTATTTTTTTCGAGAATGAGTCTGACCATGAATCCGTGGAAGAAGAAACAGTTGCTGGTACATCACATGAAGTTATCACTACACTAAGTGAAGCGGATTTTGCACCCTTTACGGGTAAAGACTTAATCGTCAAGAGCGGTTCTCTTGACCATCGTGCTGTCAATATTATGCTCGATTCTGGAGCCACATGTAACGTGGTCAAGCCAGGTTTGTTGCAACGTATCCTTTCCGAAGTGACAATTCAAGTTACTCGTTTTGACGGCACGAACACCATCAAGAAAAAAGTGAATAAAGGCGTTGCCAATATATCCTTTGATGGGTATCATTTTTCGGACGTTCCTGTCATTGAGTGGCCAATGAACAATTCCCATGATGTAATTCTGGGCAAGCCTTGGTTTACTACACATGAGCCGATTATCAATTGGCGTACGCATCTCGTTTCATTCGATAGTGGTGAGCTTCCAAACGGCGACGTGATTGCTCCGGTCCTTATTTCCTCTGCCGAGTTTTCGAAAAAGTTAAAGACCGCCCATTACGAAGAAATTTTTCGAATTAAAATTTGTCAGGTCTCCGAATCGGAAGTTCCTTGCGAGCAAAAATTAAAGACGTTGCTCGATTCATTTACAGATGTCTTTCCGGACAAACTACCGAATTCGCTTCCTCCGCATCGTTCTGTGGAGTTTGAGATAAACATGCAACCGGGCGCTCGACCGAGTAATCGTCCGCCGTTTCGCCTCTCGCAAGTTGAACAAACAGCCTTACAGAAGTTCGTCGAGGAGAATCTTTCCCGGGGGTGGATTGAATTATCGGACTCACCCTGGATGTCGAACATATTTGGCATTCCCAAAAAGGACCCAACCACGGGAACTAGTTTGTCGCGCTCAGAATGGATCCGTTCCGGGAACTCCAATGTGCTGTTACGTTGGGTTATCGACTTCCGTTATGTCAACTCCCAGTCAGTTGTACCCAAAATTCCATAACCGCGAATCGATGAGTTATTCGATAAGATGCAGGGTATGAGCTTTTTCACAGTCATCGACTTGGCCCAAGGTTATCATCAAATCATCATCATCGTATTCACCCGGATAGCAAGAAGTACACCGCGTTTCGTACGTCTAACGAGACCTATCAATGGTGCGTTGCTCCAAAGGGCCTCGCGGGAATGCCTGGAATTTGGTCACGCTTAATGCGTGTTCTTTTCGGGAAATTCCCATTCGTGGTGGTCTATTTGGATGACATATGCGTGTTTTCTGTCACTTATGAGGAGCATTTGGAGCATTTAGCTCTCGTTTCTGCCGCCTTACGCACCGAAAAACTCTACGCACACATCGGGAAGTGCAAGTTTGCACGCAAGGAGGTCACCTTTTTGGGGCATACGGTTTCCGGCAAAGGGTTGGCTGTGGATACTACCAAGACAGAGGCAATCACGAAGTGGCCAACACCGCTCTCAGTCAAGGAGTTACAAAGTTTTCTAGGCCTTGCGAGCTATTATCGCCGCTTTATCCATCAGTTTGCCGACATAGTCCTCCCGTTAAGCCATCTGGTCAAGAAGGATACGCCATGGGTCTGGACCGCCTCGCAAGAAGCTTCCTTCTTACGGCTGAAGGCTGCCCTCCAATCGGCACCTGTGCTCACCTTGCCCAACTTTTCTCGCCCGTTTGTTGTGACGACAGATGCGTCCGGGTCGTGTGTTGGGGGGTGTTATCTCAATTTTTGGGCGGTCACGATCATCCCATAGCTTTTTATTCCAAAAAGCTGGGCGTGCATGAGCTTAACTGGCCCGCTCACGAAAAGGAGCTCTTTGCCATCAAAGCTGGGTTAGACAAATGGCGTCATTATCTTTACGGTCATCAATTTGAGATTTTTACCGACAATAGCGCCTGTTCTTGGCTGCTTCACCACCCTAAAGTATCTCCCAAGCTAGTTCGGTACTTAACCACGTTTTCTCAGTACACGTTTACGATACACCACATTAACGGGGCATTAAACGTCGTAGCTGATGCGCTCTCGCGTCGGCCTGATGATACATTGGCACCGACAATACGCTTTCACGAGTGTGATTCCAATTGTCAACAGCGGGGTTCGCGTTTACGTTGTTCTCCCTCGGCGCCACCTCTGCCCCGGGAGGGGTGTGAGGGGATGAAAGTTGCGGCCTTATTGGCAACGTCACATGTCGAGCTGTCACCAGACGTTTGTAAGATGTTTCAACAAGGTTATCAAAGAGATGCGGAATTCAAAGAGGCATGGTATCATCCGGAAACTAGTTCACTGTTCGTGAAAAACGAGGAGCTACTGTTTTTGCGTTCAGCAAATAAGCTCACGCGCCTTTGCGTTCCAAACAACAATCCCTTGAGAACTCAAGTCATATCGGAGTATCATGACTCATTCATAGCTGCTCATCCTGGCACTCGCAGAACATTCTTGCGTGTTGCGCAATGGTACTATTGGAAATCCTTGCACAAAGACATCAAAGAATATGTCAGAACGTGTGAAACCTGTGCACGTTGGAAGCATGACAACCAAAGAAAAAACGGATTACTCATGCCAATTCCTATTCCCGATGCATGTTGGCAAGTAGTGTCCATGGACTTTATCACGGGGCTTCCTATTTCAAATGGATTCGATGCCATTTTAACGGTTGTCGACAAGTTTTCAAAACGCACAAAGTATGCAGCGGTGCACGTCAAGGATGATGCTCAAAAAACAGCGAAAGTGTTTTTTGACAGTGTAGTGCGTCACCATGGTCTTGCAGAAGCCATCATCAGCGACAGAGATAGCAAGTTTACCTCGACGTTTTGGAAATCTCTAATGACAACCATGGGTGTTCGGTTAAGTATGACCACCGCCCATCGGGTCCAAGCCGATGGACAAACGGAACGACAGAATTTAGTCGTCGAAGATGCTCTTAGATGCATGGTATCATACCATGGCACCGATTGGACAGAGCATCTGGGAAGTATCGAGTACGCCCATGCTACACTCGTTAGCGCATCAACAGGATACTCTCCCTTCGAAATTGATACGGGAAGGAAAGAACGGACACCATGGGAAAAATCGCTGGAGTCAAAAAATCCCCAAAAAGAGAATGATGTACAAGCTAAAGAATTTGTGGAAGCTCGAGCAAAGATAATCGAGCAAGCTCGTAAGAATCTGCTTAAAGCCCAAGCTACGCAAAAGCACTACTATGATCAAAAACGCCGCCTTAATCAAGTCGAAGTTTGGAGATCTAGTAATGTTGGATACGCGTATAGTATCGTTGAAACACGCCGCCAAAGACATGGAAACAAAACGGGCAAAGTTTGCGGCAAGAAAGATTGGGCCATTCGAGATAATAAAGATGATAAATCCAAACGTGGCAAGACTCAAGTTACCACAAAGTATGAAGAAGATCAATCCAACATTTAACGTTGATGTGCTGTCAAAATATGAGCCAACGCCTGAGAGGTTTCGTAGTCGACCTATACCGAAAGCGTCCAAATTCGTGGATAACGACTCCGCGGATAACCTTCAAGTTATCGAGCGCCTATTGAAGAGAAGTCAGTTTAATCGCCAACCACACTGGCTCGTCCAATGGCATGGAGAAACAGAAGAAGAAGCAAGTTGGGAGAAAGTTGGGAGAAAGAGAAGAACATTCGCCATGTCTCCCACTGGAAGGATCTCGTCGCCGATTTCAAGCAGCGTCAACGAGAGATCAAATCGGGGAGGATGTCAGGACCAGTCATTTAGACTGGACCTCAGGACCAGTCATTCAGACTGGACCGCAACCAGTCATTTTACCTTTGACTTAAACACCATTCATTTTTCTTATTGCATTTTTTATATGGGTTATACTAAAACTAAGTATAACGTGTTTGCGCAAGTAGGATAGGCGATACCATTAGGTGTGGGTTACACCAACAAAACTAATGGTTAGGAAAGGTTAAAAAAAATTCAGTCTTTAATTTTCCCACCAACGTCTCAAGTCCTCACATTAATAGCAAAGGGGCTGCAGCAAGTAGAAACTCTCCACGGGATACTGTCAAGCGTATAGTATCATACATGCGCTATATGACTCACCGATGGAAGACAACCCTCTGGTATTGAAAAAAAGACAGAACAAGTCTAAAAAAAGGATGCGTAGCTAGGGTTCTGATGGATTTCACGGCAAAGTTCCCGGCAGGAGTTAGCAAACAAACCTGCCACGACAGGATATCGCCGAAACAATCAGAGACGGCATTTAAGGAATTTCTGCAAGATTATGGAACGATCTCATCGGCATTGGACGCAACGGTAAGTTATAAGAGCTGGGGTAGTAATGGCACATTAATCTGTTTAGGGACGATGTTACAATGGCACATTTATTTGTTAAGCGTGGACCCTACAGGTGGCAACTTAGGAGCAATCTATAATGAACCAGAGACGCGCATAGCACAGCGGAAGAAATTTGCAACTTATGGTGAATTTCCTTTGTAGATATCGCATTGTATTCAAAAGGTGTTGAAGATGAAATTAAAATGGAAGAATTTGAACGGTAAACTTCCTTTGATCATCCACTTAAAAAACGCGCATTACAAAGCGTACGTACACGGATGGAGATCGGTCGAAGAGAACACTTCGGATTCTAGGAGGACCCGGGCTAGATTTGTACCTAGCCAAATTTGAGATCAGCGATCTTGCCAAATTGGTTGCGAAGACAGCAACTGCAGAAGGTCCCAAACCCCTAAACCAAGAAAATAATGCCAAGTATTTTGCTCAGCTGATCTTTCACAAATATGGGCGTCCAACGAACTGGTCCAAAAACGACCGAGAAGATGGACGAGAACGATACGAGATTCTGGTTGAATACGTCACATTATACTTTAGAATCCAACCAACTTGGTTGGCCCCGGGATCGAACCCTGGACCTCCCGGTCGCGGAGTGAGCAGTGTACCACTCGACCACGGTCGGGTCCGACAAGAGATTCTGGATGCAGCTCCCACAGAATTTCAGGACGAATAGTTTGGATACGGGACTTAACTATCCCTTCGAGAGAATAGGTTAAAGTCTCTGATTCCACTGCGACGTCGTTTGAACACGTAGGGCTACGGGCATTCCATAGTGTAGCAATACATGTAGGTGCCTTTCGAGACTGCAAAATAAATGCACCTTTTTCTTTATAAGCGATGTAATTTAACACGTGACAGCATGAAGAGTAAGAGCCTCCAACTCGTCAATTAAACCGCGAGACTAGTTTCTTGTTGCTGTTGCAAACTGGATATCAAGGCAAGCGTCCAGGCTGGTCAGAGGCCCAGCGTTTCTAAACACGGAATACAGTGTAATGTGCGATCTCACCAATTCCTACCCACCCCAAATGCAGGTTGGTTGGCACAGATTGGTAGCCAAGTTGAGAAAACCTTCCATTAGTAGTACGTCGGAGATCGTGTTGCGCTACATTCTGGTTCCCAGTTTGTTCTTGACGAATGACAATGTGTGCTGACTGTAGAATAATTCGACGGTGATGTCGATTACGGGGGGATATCATTCTCACACCCTCAAGAGTATCGTCTCTTCGATTATACGCTTAATTTGATTTCTCTTACGGCTTGTAATGCCGCCGTCTTTGTAAAAGTTTTTTTTACCATCCGTAATGTTTTCCCACCAGCACCTTAAAGGTACATTCGCATAAGTGCTTTCGGTCATACGACAGATAAGACACTAATTGGTGGGAATTATTCAATTATGCTCTTCAGCATGGTGGGCGTACGTCCCACTTCAAGTCCTCCACTTGAAGAATCGGCCAAAACTTACAACGCTGTATTCATGATGAAGTCACAGTAGACTACTTTTTTCCTATTGATTCTGTGTAATTAAAAAATAAGGGTCAGTTTTCCACTGTATACCTGTAATTGGATATCGTCCAACAAATTCGTTGACTGTTCTCTTATGTTCCTATCCTGTTCCCGATATATTGTATCCAGTTAAGAAAATGCTGGATTTGATCCAACATAAATCATAAAATTTCTCTACCAGGTCAGCGCATGAAGGATACATACAGGTTGTATTGGCAGTGGAAGATAATTATAAAGCCAATTGGCTCGATTGGAAAGGTATGTTACCGTACAATTCGGAATGTAGAATCACGCCACGTGTCAGAAGGCAAGAGCACCTGATGGGATTCTATGCTCTCAATAGAAAGCCAGTTTCCCTGGAGGTGGAGCTGGGTCAATGGCTAGGCCCGAGCCAAGGCCAAGAGAGTTTGCTGGATACATTCACGAAGTGCCACCTGCCAGAACGCCAAGTTCCCAAGGATACAGCCCGTCACGTGGGATACTTCCCGGTCAAGTTCTATACATTTCTCGGGACGTCACCAAAGTCCCTCATCACGCCGTCCCCTTTTCAAGTCACTAGCAGGTTTGTCCAAATGTTCATCCGTTCCGGTCATGTCTACATCACTTTTTTTCCCAAACTTCGTTGATTTTTTGTCGAGCTGCACATATCTAGTCAACAGCATGAACTTTGGGCCGCCAAAGATGTCACTCGTTTCCATGTTTAGATCATTTAATAGATCCAGTGGCTTGATCTTCTTCGCTTCCAAATACTGGAAATACCTTTTTTCCAAATCATGAGCTTCCCCCGTAAAGACCCTTTTTGCCTTGGCGATGAATATGTTGAATGCAAGCGCATCTCGACCATATCCATCAGACAGTGCGTCGAGCAAAACCGTGTCATTAGGCGTCCCCTATTTTCTCATCTTGATTAATTTCTCTAGATCCTTTGCATTTACAACGAAATTATTGACCATCTTGTCCTCCAGTTTTGAATTTGGATCGACATTATGGACATTTTCCTTCCGATACTTGAATCTTCAAAGTGCCAGTATTGAGAACATCACGATAGTCTACTTGCTTGTCCTTTTACCACTTTTCAACCGCGCTGTCTTCGACTTCGTTCGAACGGCCGAAGGGACTGCCTCCGCTACTTTGAGCACACTTGCCAAAATATCGTCCTCGAAGTATTTACGCATAGCACCGTACAAAATCGAATCAGGATCCTTTAGGGGCCGCGAGATCTTAAAGTCGGTTTTTAGCTTCTCTATATTCGTTCCACCAAGCATGGCCTCGGCGTGTTCAATCTTCCCGAGCTCGTCAGCACATAAAAACCCCTTTTTGAGCTTGATTCTCCGTACGTATGCGATTCTCTTTCCTGCGGTGCGTGGGGGTCTACTCAGAGGCAGACCGCTTGTTAGTGGCGTGTAATTTTGAGTTTTTGTGCCTGTTATTTCACAATCTCAGGTGGCTTTGATGTCCCAGTCGACACTATTTTACTTGCAGAAGCAGTGGCCTCTTTAGTTTTATCCACAAGTTTTAAAGAGGATTAATTCTGTCTTCGTCGTCTGTGTTCTCGTCATACCTTGAAAGTCTCTTCGTAATGATGTCATTCGGGTTACTGGCTACGGATGCTGGGACTTGAGATGAGCGGTTGGACGTTACCAATTCGTCAACGCCAGCCTCCATCGCGCACGAGGTCTGAACGCTTGGGCCTATGTCCTGCACGCTTCCACTGTCAGTCTGCGATCTCGTGCTGCTGAGTGTCTCGTCCATGTGACTTTTTTGAGCGCTCGTGGTGGCATCTGATACAAGGTTTGGGTTTATTTCGATCGTTTTTTACGTTGAAGCTTAATTAACAATGGTATTACAATAACTATTTGACTAATATCGATCCAACCACCGTCCAACAAGTTCTTACTACATTTGAGTTTCGTTTAGCTTTGATTAGTGTCCGTAGCTCCCCGAAACACAAAAATTCCAACACTCCGTCCAATCCTGCATGTCATGCAAAATTTCAAATGAAACCTCCATTCAATATATATATTCGTTCAAAAGTAAACTTCGTGTCAAATCCATTTTTCATATCACTCCAAGCGAATTTCCTTCCGCAGTTTATCAATCATTGGAGCGCTTAGATTCTACGACAACATATCTGCTATCATGTCCTTCGTACATACATGCACACGCCCTTTTGAACGTTATCCTTGAGAAACTTTAATCGAACACCCCCATGCTTTGTACTTGCGGCGCTTGCCCCACCTTGAATTTATTTTATCATAAGACGATCTGGGTTTTCTCACATACACCGATCTCCTCAAACAATTCCCGAATTCCTAAAGCTTCTTTTCCTTTGGCTGCCACAGCGACTAATTCAGCTGCCAACGTGGACAATGCAACCGTTCCTTGTTTCTTGCAATTACATCCAGCGATTATACCATTCTCAGATATCACGTTTACACTTGCGCTCTTTCGATTCGCATTGTAAACAATAAAGTCAGCATCGCTGTATCCAATAATTCGTAACGGCAAATGCCCTCTACTATCGTGATTCAGAAAAAACTTTAACTTATTTGTTCCTTTAAGATATCGTGCCACCCTTTTTACCACTTTGTGATCAAGTAATGTTGGCACATGCGGTCGTTTAGTCACTCTGTGCACTGCAAAAGAGAGATCAGATCTCGTACACCAAGATATCCAGATGAAACTTCCCATCAAAAAATAAAAACCTTTGAGTGTGGGCCAAATTTCACTAGCTTCATGGGCAATACTTGAATATTTCTCCATCTCTGAGATTGGCCCTCGAACAGGGTTTGCATCCTTTAGCCCAAGTTTTTACAACATTTCTTCACTCCGGTAGAAACCTTAACCAACGGACGCAAGTTTGACACTCAATTAAAGTATGAAGAGAACTGATCGGGAATTTCAACCGATCCGACCAGTCATAATCTGTGGTGAAGTAACTTGTGAACTAAGTAACGGCCAGGTATGAGATATATCTGGCCGAGGGTGCATTCTGATTGGCAGGAAATGCCGGCCAAGGGCGATGCTGGATGGCAGTTGCCGAGTGTATCCACCAGCGGCAGGATGGTGCCAGGCACGGAATCGAGCCAGATGGGCGTGATCAAGGGACTTGTAATTGGGTTAGCCAGAGATGGGCCGTCAAGATCAGGTGGGCCGGATGACCGCCGGTGGTTGATGACCGAAGGGCGGATTATCTGAAAGATGTACGTGCGAATGATCCTGAAAAAGGCTGGGGCTTTGTGGAAGACGGATGAGATGCCAGAGGTGGACGCTGGGCTGCTAAGGAAGAGTTAACGCCAGCGGCCAAGTAGGCTTAGATGGATGGCTATCCAGGTCGAGCCGTATACTTGGTGTACGGTACATAAAGGAGTATCCATGTAGAGCTGGATAGCAGCCGGACGGTAACTGGATATTTGGTGTACGTCACAAGAAGGAGTATCCAGGCGGGCTGACTGGCTGGTGTACAGTACACCAAAGAGCATCCAGGTGGAGCCGGATGGTTTTGGTGTACGACACACAAAAGAGATCCAGGTGGAACTGACTGGCTGACTGGGCTATTTCAGGTAGGACACATGACTATCCAGCCGGGCTATTTCGGGTAGGTTACACAAAAAGTTGTATTGGATATAGGGACAAAAATCAGAATACGTTTCGCTTTCTAAGACACAAGTCGCTTTATTGGTTCACAGCAGAGGGCTAACAAGGTTCCCTCTTGCTTCTATTGGTTTGTCCGGGGAAGGTTAAAGTAACCCACCGGAAGTCCCCCGACCGGGAGTCGCTGCGTCGTGTATGTCGCCCGTGTTTTGAACACGGTATATTTCATATTGGAAAGTGTGGTAACGTTTTGGTCTACTGTGGAAGATTGTGTACACCATTTTGAGGTCAAACTGGGATCTAGATTGGTTCAAAGTGGGAATGTTATGTTTTAACAATTTTATGTTTGAATCAAAGTGGGAATGTTATGTTTTACAATTTTATGTTTTAATCAAAGTGGGAATATAGACGATTCAATGTGGGAGGTAAATCGTACCTAAGGAAAATTGTAATCATTGAAAAAGACTACTACTTTCTTCGAGATCTTCAAAGAGAGAAAAGAAGAAAGAAAAGAATGCGAACTAACGCGCTGCTGCTGAGTCTGGCGGCAGCATTGACGACCGGAAATGCTGAAAGCGGTATGCGCAAAGGCTTTGACATAGGGGACGGTGAAATGCCCTGTCACGAAAATGAAGCGAGCGAGGAGGAATCAGGAGCATAATGGCGGCGCTGAACAAGGAATTCCAGCGCTCCAGCGTCTTTCTACAGAACTTTTTCCGTTTTGAGGAGAAAAAATAAGGAAGGGGATTTTATCGATATCGTGGTTATTGAGCAGGAGGTGGACCAGCATTGAATCGAAAGATGGCATGCATGAAGGCGCTGGAAAAGATTCATGAAGAGGACAAGCACCTAGACCAGGCGGAAACGCTGTTAAAGTATCTACCCTCGGCGTTGACATAGTGACGTTGTAGGTGTTGGGTTGGGTCATCCTATTGCGACCTCATTGACCCTGAACTTGTGGGCGCGTTGATCCATTTTTAATGTATTTGGTGTTGTCGTCGACGTAGGCTGGTGGATACTAACCCATTTTTTACGTGGATGTTATAGTGCAATTTCGTGTCCAAGTCTGAAGATTTGGTAAGAAATTATTTGCAACACGGTAAGACAGACGATCAAGTGTGCGACATCCTGTCTGCCGTCTCGGACTTGAAGGCTACATACAATTTATCCTGCAAACTATGCGAACGATTTGTGCAAATGGTAGAACAAGCGCCGTTGTCGATCGCGTTTAGGACGCGCTGGCGCTCGGCCGGCGTGTGTTTTGGCTGCTTAGTCAACTTTGTGGGCCTTTGGGCTGTGCTGCGCCTTCCCATTTGCACAACTTTACATGCACCTTCGTCCCAACTGACGTGTCATAATATTTAGATGAGTACTTCACGCATAACACCCGTTTTTCTTTAGGTACGATTTACCTCCCACATTGAATCGTCTATATTCCCACTTTGATTTATAAAATTGTTAAAACATAACATTCCCACTTTGATTCAAACATAAAATTGTTAAAACATAACATTCCCACTTTGAACCAATCTAGATCCCAGTTTGACCTCAAAATGGTGTAGTTTCATTTGGATTCCCTATTACGTACACGACTAGATTTACCCCTTTATTATCATTGGTTTAGCTGGCCGATCGACTTTTCTCGGTCCAGCCATCGCAGTATACAAAATTCAAGTATATTGCCAATCCTGCTCCCCGGTGAAGATTTCCGCCCAGGAGCCACCCCTAGTCCTAACCCTCGTTTCCCTATTCGACGGACTTTTATCTATTTGCCCTAGGGTCCATCAAGAGAGCGCTACCACCAGTACTGACAGGTACACAAGGTGAGCTTTTCGAACATGGATCATCCAAGTTGTCACGACCAAGGTGATGGGAGTGATCGATCCAGACGGCTGGATGCCGGATCGGATCAAGACCTGGATGGACGGAGTACCCCCTCCGACAGTCAGTCATCTGCCCCCCCCCGTGGGTGTTTGCATCTCAGAAAGAATTTCTGAGAGCGACTACACCACAATGGTGCGCGTGCCCGGATCTCTTGGTGACCCTGGATATCACCGCGAGTCTCTAGTGGTCGAAAGACCTAAACCTGTCAAATTTGTTGAAGACGTTGTGTCGGGTGCATTGGGGGAAAGCATATCGCCCCCAGTGCTGCTGAAGATGGAAGGATGCGATGGTCGACTCGGATTGGAGGTGTACGAGGTCGACATTAAAGAAGAAGTTACTCCCCTGGAGGCCCTGGGTCAGATTACGGTACTACTCACTATAGTGCCGGACTCTATGCCCCAGCTGGAGCCGGATCGGATTATGGTTTCGACCATGATCCGAACAAACAAATGCATATGATGAATATCAAAGAAGAAAATATTAAGAAAGAAGAATCGAAGGCTGGATACGACCAGATTGGGAAGCTGGCTGGATCAGGATCAAGTCACTATCCTGATTACCTACCCCTTAAAAAAGCTGGATTGGCAGGAGCACGATTATCCAACTCGCAAGGATAGGTCACGTTTTGAAGAAGAAGAGGGAAAACTGGATGCCCTATCACAGAAGGTTACGGACACCGACCTGGAGCGTGCCCACCACCTTCGCGAGTTGGGGCAGTTCTTACGGACGGATGGGGTCCTGAAGATAACTCGACCAAAAATCCTTGGTGAATTAAAAGGTCCCGTCTCTCCCCCACCTCTCTCAGACAGCCACGTGTCCCTTATTAGAGGACTGTTCGATCAGCTCAAGCAAGCCGGCATCAACACCGGCGCTTCCGAACCAGTTGTTTGACCTGAAGGCGGACAGGCTGAAGGAGGCATCCAGCGCACTGCACGACCGCTTGGTACCGTTTGTGGGCTGCTCTCCCTCGCCGAAGAGGACAGCAACAACTGGAGCGACTCCGCCTTCAACGCCGGCAGCTAACAGACCGGCTGAATTACACTCAGGTTCCTCACAGTACGAGTCTGCCCCTTCAGAAGCGGATTCAACTGACTCATCGGTAGGCATTACCCTCATGACGCTTGGCCCAAGGGGAGCAGCGCGTGTAGCAATAGCCATAAGGTTTGGATGATACGAAGATCCAGATACGCCCGAGCTGAAGAAAGCCAGTCACCACAGCGTCCAGGCCCGAAAGGCGACGGCGGATCCAGAATCAAAAGACGAAGACGTGGACGTGAGGATTAAGAAGGAATCTCGGGCTGGTAGGCCAGTTATCCCCCAAGTCACCCCGCAAGTGGACCCTCAGGCTATTCCTCAAGTGCCGGATCACCTTCAAAGCATGTTTTCGGTGATGATGGAACGATACTTGAAAGAATAGCGTCGGGTTAGTGCCAGCCGCGGCAGTCCGGTATCTCCGGACCAGCCAGCTTGTCGGGAAGGCGGGTGCCCGAGCCAGCCCAGTACTATGCGAGAGAGCCGATTGACGAAGACATGGAGTCACTGCAGTCCAAGCAGAGTGAGCCCCGAGCCGTCCCGCCAAGTCGCCGGCCAAGTCGCCGAACTGGACGGCCAACGAATAGGAAGCGGTCTCTCAGCGACGTGGATATGGAATCCGTCAAGTCGGCCAGATGCCACTATGATCCGGATGACCTGGATCTGGGGGTGGCTCGCCGAGCCAATATGGCCTCATCCCAAGCGTTTGATCCGGACTCATGGGCGATTACCAGGGTGCGAATGTCAGCCACGTCCGAGTTGAAGGGTTTCACTGGACGGGACATGGATGACGAGAAAGCCCGAGGATGGTTGAGCAAGACGAAGTCAGCATTCCTTAGAGACCGGACGCCGGCCTATGAGAAGTGCCTGATCATCGGAGTCTTGATGAAGGGTCCGGCTAAAAACTGGATCCAGCAACTCAGCCGGGAAGTCCGAGACGATTGGAGGGAACTGGTTGAGGCTTTTGGAGAGCAACACTGCGGATCCGGAATGTCAGTAGCGCGCCAGTATTTCCACACCAATAAGCGGTCAGATGAGACCCCTCTGGAATACCTCCATCGTCTAAATGTCGCTGGAATGAGGGCGAACATACCGGTTAAAGAAGATGACAGCCGGTCGGAAGCTACCCGGAAACATGTGGAGCATTTTAAAAGCACGTTGGACGACCGAGATCTGGCGGACCAGCTGGCGATACTGCAATTGAAGAATACCACGGAGCTGGAGTTGACGCTGCGTACTTATCAAAGGGCGAAGAAGCGAGGCCTCAAGGCAGCAGTTAGAGCAGGCAGGTACAAGGCACGTTTAAGCCCGGATCAAGATAGCCGGCCGCCATCCACCAGGACGGCCCGAGCCGTCCGCATGGTGGCCCGAGAGTCGGATGCAACTAGTTCGGAAGCGGGCTACCAGCGGTCTGGGGATGAATCCGAGGAGGAGCAGTACCGGTACCTGTTCTCGGCGGAAGCGAGTCAGCCATCCAGGCTACCAGCTGGGTCCAGCCAGCCGAAGGGTTTTCTGGCTCGAACTGACCAGGATTACCCCAGACACAAATGTACCAACTGTGGGTCCATCAAGCATGACGACCGGAGCTGTTGGAAGCGGCTGACTTGCAAGAAGTGCGAAAGGTAAGGACATCCGGCGGAACACTGCTTGTTTACCTGCAAGACTTGCGGGGAAGTGCATGAGGCGGGGCTGTGCCCTATTAAAAAGTTCTACAACCAGATGAAGAAGTGGTACGTCCCGACCAAGCATGCTGGAATGTTGCCGCCCGGAGTGGAAAGATGTTAAACTAGATCGCTCGCAGGTTGGAATTGTTCGAGGCGAGGGTCTAGTGTTAGTATCTATGTATATGTCGGTAAGGAGGATAATCAAGAAGCAAAGCAAAGCGTAACCGACAATAAATGTAATTTTGACGATTACGTCATCCGGTCCCCGGGCAGCAGGGCTGACCTTTTCCTGGTGAGAAGAATACGAACTGACCAATATTCGCTGTCTCATGTGGTTATGGAACAGAATTTGTTACTCTGTGAAACGCGAGGTTATTGGAAATACCATTCGCCGGATAAAGTGGTTCAAGCAAGCCAAGGAAGATGGAAAAATTAATAACCAGAAGGCCACCATGCTTTTGACTCTGGCCAGAAGTGTCCATCGTTGACACCACCTTTGCTCGTAAGGTGGGATGTGAAATAGATGAGACGAAGCAGTAAGAGTGTATCGGATGGGAGACAGTTCGTACATGACCCAAGGAAGAACAAGAGTTAAGATTACGTTGGCAGGGTCTTTGGTGTACTACTTTACCGCCTGGGTGGGTAAGCTAGCCGGGCAGGATGCATTTCTGGGGATGAATTTTATGGTCCCAGCCGGCATACGACTGGATTTATCTCATGGGACATTGACGTTGCCGGATGAAGTGCAGATCCAGCTGGCTGGCCGGCGGACTTATATGGTTCCCACGTCCAGTTCCTCAACTTAGGACAGTTTGTAACGGTGCCAATGGGAAGAGCGGTGAAAGTAAAGGTACGACCACACGACAGGCGGCGTAAATTATGGCTAACTTGGGGCGAATGTTGGGTGCCGTCGTCGTTAATGGGAAAGACCTCAATTACATAAGCGTGACCAAAATTTTCGAGCAGCCCCTCACCTTGCATGAAGACGTGATCATTGGGATGTGGGTGGCCGAGGACAAAGTGCCCGCCGGCCAGATTATGTCATTATTGCTCAAAGCGCTATATCGAGTGGCATAACCTGGCCTTTCAAGCAACTACCGATTTAGTCAGCGAAGAGGAATTGGTGCAGGAAGACCGGACTCCAATGGTTGCTAAACCAGAGTACCGGACTCCTTCTAGAATATTGATGCAGAGCCAGCCATCGCCAGATCCGGCCGAACGTGCTAGTCGAGATCCTGCCCCAATCGCTGAACTGGTTTTGTCCACTCCGTCGAAGACGAACGAACGGCAGGATCAGGAGAGGAAACAAGTCAGAGTCCCATGTGCGGTTACCTCCGATGCCTGATGGCCCGATAAGCATGATGATGCTGGATCGACCGATCCAGCTGACCGGGATTCGGAATTAGCCGGGAGCGGATAGACCGATCCGGCTGACCGGGATCGGGAAAATGCCGAAGCTGACCAGGTCTGCATTCATGAAGGGGGCGATCTATACGTCGAAGGCATGGATGATCAAGTGGCGGTGTTATCTGTGGTGACCCCCTGCCCACCAGCAGTTACTAGTGACGATATACAAGTTGGAGACCCAGATATGAACACCCCGGAAGAGACCAGCAGGCTGAAGAACATCATATGGAAAAGGAAACATCTGTTGATTGGTCCTGGAAATGCACTGCCTCCGACCACCCATGGAGCTGTGTGCGACTATGATGTGGGTAATGTCAATCCGGTGGTGCAAAGATGCTGAAGAGTCGCCCCCAGTATCGAGAAAAGCTGTCGCAGCTTTATCAAGGGTTGCTGTCCACAAAGATAATCTCAGCCAGCCACCCTCGCCATGGGCGTCGCCTATTGTAATCATTATTGAGAGTGTGGAATTATAAGGCTGTGTATCGACTACTGACTGGTGAACCGGCTGACTAAGGTAATGGTTTACCCGATGCCGTTGATAAACGACTTGCTGGAAGATCTGGATAAAGTTTTGTGGTATTGCTCGTTGGACATGGGTAGTGGATTCTGGGTGGTCTCTATGACCGATCGTGCACGAGAAATCTCTGCGTTTGTGACGCCTTTCGGGTTGTTCGAGTGGAACCGGATGCCGTTTGGAAATGCCCCGCAGATTTACCAGAGGCTAATGGATAATGCGTTGTATGGACATTTCAAGATCAAGGCGGACCAAGATCCTGCCCTGGTCGGTGATGTGTTCGTCGAAGGCAACCCGGACCCCGCCCCAAAACCGAAGGTTTTCGGGCGGCGGTCCTACATTGATGACATTCTCGTGACAGCGACTACTTGGGATTTACAATGTGTAAAAGTGGAAAATTTGATGCTAACGTGTGAAAAGTGGAATCTTTAGATTAATGTGGTGAAACGTTTCTGGGGAAGAAATAAGGTGACTTATTTGGGTCACCAGGTATCGATTGCTGGACTGGAAGCCAATCCGAAAGATCTGAGTCTTTGAGTAATCTGCCTTTCCCGCGGTCATTGAAGGCCATGCAATCCGTTTTGGGCAGTTTAAATTATAACAGCCGTTTCACTGAGGTTGTCGCGGTCTATGCTGCTGTTTTATATGAGCTACGGGAGGTGGGTTGAGAGAGCAGGATCGGCAAGGAGAAATGCTGACCGAGCCAGCAATATCAGTCAATGATATGTTACCTGGGTCAGGTATTTCCGTCAATGATATGCTGTCCGGGTCAACTTTTTCCGCCAATGATATGCTACCCCGGTCAGCTATTTCTGCCAATGATATGCTGCCCGTGTCCACCCACCCAGACAGGCAGCCGGCTGACTAACTCCAGTGCTGCTGGGCCGGATGACCACATGACCAGGACGATGGTGGCCTTTGGTATGCTGAAAGCAACGATGGTGATCAAACACGTCCTGAAGCACTTCGATGTTGATAAGGTGGGCTATCTGAGCTGCCCTTGTGCAGAATCATGATGGAGTGTATTGTCCTGTGATGTTCACCAGCCGGACTTTGAAGGCTAACGAAGTTAACTATGGGCTGGTGGATAAAGAGGTTTTGTCTTTACTACGGATTCTGGATGTGTGTTACACTATGCTGGTGTCTCGCCCTATTAAAGTATTATCTAGACGGTCGACCCTGTCATGGCTTCTTACGGCAAATGGAATGGATTGCCGGGTGGGTAGATAGGCTGCGTTGTTATCTCAGTGGTCTCTAGAAGTGATCAAGTGCATTAAAGGAGAAGAGGAGATACTGGGCACGTTAGCGCCAGCATCACCCCGAGAGCAGAAGTGGAGGAAGCGCTGATAGCCATAGCGCCTCGAAAACAGCCACGACAATCCATCACACTCCCGCCACCGACCATGGGACCGACAGAAGAACTGATAGTTCTGAGCTATGATTGGTCAGCAAGCGTAAAAATGGGAGTAGGCACCTATAGTGCCATCCTATGGAAGATGCCCGAGTGGAAAGGGGTCGCTGCTGCTTCGGATTTCACGCCTGGAAAAACCGTGAACGAGGCGGAATACCGAGGATTGTTGCGTTGTCGGTGACTCCAATCTGGTGATCCGACAAATCACTGGGGAGATAGACTGCAAGGCCCCCCGACTAATATTTTTGAATGACCGGGTAATGTCCGCCCTGCGAAAATGGCCAGAACATGAATTGTTTCATGTCAAACGAGAGTGGAAAAATAGAGCAGACAATCTGGGTACATTGGCCATGCGTGATCAGATCGGCATCACCGTTTCGGATCCGGATATGTTTGGTAAATTAGCGGAAATGAACAGGCTGCCGGAAATAATCGGGCAGGCCGCCAAGTGCGAAATCCACCCAACCGAATCCAACCATTTTGGAGAAGAAGAGTATGACAATCAGGATTGGGAAACGGATATTCAGACCCGGCCGGATCAGGAGGCGTCCTGTAACGACAGGAAATCCCTCTAGGTAAACCTTAAGCTGATCGGGCATTGACCAACCGGGGTTAACAGCCGAAGTGAAGGATGGAGTGAGGGATAAAAGAAGCATGGACGGATATATTAAATGGGAGCAAAGAAGGGAAAGGGTTAAACGAGTCAGGTTGCCCATCACTATGGACTATTATACTTGTTGCGGAGTCGGGATACTCGAAATCCAGGATGATCGGAGGGTCGGTTGCGATATTGATTGCGCCAAGGATCTTGTCGGTCGATAGCCGCCAAAGATTCGGAAAGGGAGGTAGTCCGATCCGGAGCACCTAGGCCCGGATACCACGTTCCGCCCTCTGCTGATTTCCCGCTCTTTTCAATTTTTCGGTTCGCCGGATGGAGCATAAAAGGGGAGAGGAACAGGTCCAGGTCACAGACACCATCCCTGATGCCCTTCAAGACAAATGCACAAAAAGGGACCCATGCATCCGAGGCCCGTCCACGCCGATTTTTCCGGGCGGTGAAATTCATTCTTAGAGGTAGGTCTTTTCGCCGACCTTCCGCGGAGAAGAACAAAAAATGGGTAAATTCCCAGATGGACTGGGCATGGGCCGCAACGAATTTCCGGAACTTCGCTCGAAAGTTGGTGAACAACGGGCTGGACGGAAGCCCAATACCTGGCATCTCAGTGGCCAAGATTTCCCAAGGCTTTGTCTTAATTAGCTTGTCAACCGCACCTGATTTCATCAAGTCGGGACACCAAGCTGTTGGTGGAGGCGACTTGAGAGACGGAAGGGATATCCGAAAAAGTGGACGGGATAAAAAGTGAGCAAGTTGGGAACTGGAAACGTCGGCGAGGCTCAAGTTTATCAGCTGCTCGTCCGGCCAAGGCTGGATGTCGGACCGATCCGCCACACCGAGGAAGCGTCTACAGGGTAACCATAGAAGTGAAAGCTTGGGAAGAGGCGTCGCAGGAGCGGGAGAGCTCCGCCGGAACTTGGACCTGGCTGCAGGTCGACCGGGTAGGTTTTCGGAACGGGATCCTGCCGGATCCAGTGGCCGAGTTTTGGCTGAGGCCTTGGTGGAGGATTCTCTCAATTCTTCCAGGTTGAGATGCAACCACTAATCAGGGATGTCATCCTCATCCTCATTCTTTTTCTTCTTCCTTATACTGCCCCTCCTTCGCTCCTTCTTTTTCTGTTTTTCGTTCTTCGTTTCGGTCTTCCTCCTGGAGTGTGGGAATTGTTAGCTATCTCGGAATTGGAGGTTTCCTGGAAGGTCGAAGTGACGAGGGCGTTGGGAGGCAAAGATGAATTAGCAGGCTCGTTTTCTCCGGAGCGAAAACCAGCCGGCGGTGGGGTCTGTAAATCAATGACCTGATCGGGAGCCTGATAAGGGGTCGCTCGGTCACTAGGACTCAACAGACGACGTCGGGCGTCCGCGCGAGAGCGGGACAATGCGGCACACATCTGCTGGTTGTGGTAGTCCTCATCTTCATCGTCATCGTACTCGTACTCACTGGAGGACAGACTTGAACCCGCGTCCGAGCCAGATGGAGAGCCAGTTTCGGAGCCGGATGGCGAGGCCGATGGCGCGTCAACTGCAGAGCCGGATGGAGAGGCAGCTCCTGACCCGGACGGCGAGGCAGCTCCCGACCCGAATGGCGAGGCGGCTCCTGAGCCGGATGGCGAGTTAGGTGTAGAGCCATGTTGCGCCGAGGAAGCGAGTGAGGATTCTGCGGCTGCCTCCATTGTAAGTGAATCACAGTCGATGTCTCTCGTTCACTAGCCGAATTGTCCAAAAACCATTGGTGTAGGAGGGAGGATTCTCCCTTTTTTTCTCCGTTTGGGGGTGATCAAAGAAGGATCGGAACCAGCCAGGGATGTGTTAGACCTGACTGGACGTTTTCCGGTTTCCGATCCTGCTCAGGCAGACGACTGGGGCATGTTCGGCGGAGAGGCTTTCCATTGATCCACTATCCCAAGACGGCCAAGATGACCTTTCGCGCACACGAAGGAGCCTGTAGGATAAGGGCAGTCTGGATCCGAGTCTCCTCGAGTCGGTCTTGCAGTTCGCATAGATGGGACCTGAACCGATCTTCCTTATCCAGCAGGGCGGTGTAGACACGGTCGGCCTAGATCAGCTCGTCACAAGCGTCATGATATCTTCTCCGAACTTGGAAATGCTCAGATCACAGCCTTTGCTGCCTGGAGTAGGCCTCTTGCAGCTGCTTCTCAAGAGAAGAAATATGGCGAAGAGCTTGAGCATGGGATTCTCTCAGGTGGTCCCGGTCGTCCCGCGTGGCGTCTAGCTCATGAGACACCTGGTGGTACCGGCCGTGATGTTTCGGAAATTTTGGCGGATTGTTCCAATTGCTGGACTACGAAGCGGCATGGCCATGCAAATTGTAATCGACAGAACGATGACATAGGAGTGGGCGAATCCCTTACGCTGCAGTTTTGAGCGGTGAACTAACTCTTGGTTGGCAGCCCGGAGAGCGTCCGCCAGTATGCGGGGGCGGTCCCTCTCTTTCGTCAGGCTGGCGACCTGGTCTTCGAGATCGGTCACCTGCCGTTGAAGGTCACTCGGTTCCAAGGCGGATTTCCGGGTGATAGCTTCGTTAGATCGGCGGTTGTTGGAGGCGAGTGCTTGGATCAAATCTGCGTGAATGTGTTCCAGGCTATCCACTTGGGTCGTCAGTGCCTCTATACTTTTTCCCAGCTCCGCCACTTCGCAGGTGAGGGCAGATGGTGCAGCTGCCTGATGTAGGGCGTCTGTGATTTGGCCTACAATGACCCGAAGACGGGTTACTTCATCCGCTGCTTCCTGGCGGCTACGCCTCAGCTCGGAAATTCGAGGCTCGGTGCGATCCAGCATCGCACAAAGAGTTGCGCATCTCTGCGCTAGAATTTTGGAGTTGGCCTGACGGGATCGAATATCAGCCTCAAGGGAAGAGACAGTGTCCCTTTATTTGTCCCGGTCACCCTAGGCCTGACCGTGAATGCGGAGCGACGTATCAATGTCAGTCGGAGTCAGCACCAGATCAGGAATACGGGATGAATCCGGCAGCCCTGCGATTTCCACTCCGCTGGCAGCCGAGCCATCGTCGACCAGAGTAAATCGACAGATGTTATCTTTGTCGACTTGCAGAACTAGAAATATATCAAGAGAGGGTCAGCACAGATGAATCAGACCTCAAGCCAGCTTGAAGACCGGCTTAATGGAAATCGCCAAAAATTGGGCAGAAGACGTATCAAATCGGGGCATGGGTAAGAGAGATCGAAAAGACTTTTGTCAGGTGAGATCGTGCCCCAACCGTTGTGCGGCTGCGACAAGACTCAGGGGCGGCTGTGGTGAAGTGACTTAGGAATTAAGTAACGGCCAGGTATGAGATACATCTGGCCGAGGGTGCATTCTGATTGGCTGAAAATGCCGGCCAAGGGCGATGCTGGATGGCAGTTGCCGAGTGTATCCACCAGCGGCAGGATGGTGCCAGGCACGGAATCGAGCCAGATGGGCGTGATCAAGGGACTTGTAATTGGGTTAGCCAGAGATGGGCCGTCAAGATCAGGTGGGCCGGATGACCGCCGGTGGTTGATGACCGAAGGGCGGATTATCTGAAAGATGTACGTGCGAATGATCCTGAAAAAGGCTGGGGCTTTGTGGAAGACGGATGAGATGCCAGAGGTGGACGCTGGGCTGCTAAGGAAGAGTTAACGCCAGCGGCCAAGTAGGCTTAGATGGATGGCTATCCAGGTCGAGCCGTATACTTGGTGTACGGTACATAAAGGAGTATCCATGTAGAGCTGGATAGCAGCCGGACGGTAACTGGATATTTGGTGTACGTCACAAGAAGGAGTATCCAGGCGGGCTGACTGGCTGGTGTACAGTACACCAAAGAGCATCCAGGTGGAGCCGGATGGTTTTGGTGTACGACACACAAAAGAGATCCAGGTGGAACTGACTGGCTGACTGGGCTATTTCAGGTAGGACACATGACTATCCAGCCGGGCTATTTCGGGTAGGTTACACAAAAAGTTGTATTGGATATAGGGACAAAAATCAGAATACGTTTCGCTTTCTAAGACACAAGTCGCTTTATTGGTTCACAGCAGAGGGCTAACAAGGTTCCCTCTTGCTTCTATTGGTTTGTCCGGGGAAGGTTAAAGTAACCCACCGGAAGTCCCCCGACCGGGAGTCGCTGCGTCGTGTATGTCGCCCGTGTTTTGAACACGGTATATTTCATATTGGAAAGTGTGGTAACGTTTTGGTCTACTGTGGAAGATTGTGTAGTTTTTTGATCCCTCACTACGTACACGACTAGATTTACTTTATTATCATTGTTTGGCTGGCGATCGACTTTTCTCGTCCAGCCATCGCAGTATACAAAATTCAAGTATATTGCCATGCTTGCTCCCCTGTTTAAGATTCCGCCGGGCCACCCTAGTCCTAACCCTCGTTCCCATTCGCCGGCTTTATCTATTTGCCTAGCCATCAAGAGCGCTGCTACCAGTACTGACAGGTACACAAGTGAGCTTTCGAACATGGATCATCCATGTTGTCACGACCAGTGATGGAGGACGATCCAGACGCTGATGCCGGATCGGATCAAGACCTGAGGAGGGGTACCGCCTCCGAGTCAGTCATCTGCGCCCCCCGTGGGTGTTTGCATCTCAGAAAGAATTCTGAGAGCGACTACACCATAAACCACGCAAAGCGAACCTCAAACTATCACAATCTTTCACAGTAAATCCATACATTTATCTCCTGAAAAAGCTTTCCAAAATGTGGCGGAGCCGATTTCCAGATCGAGGACGGTAGTTCTCGGTGGAATCAGGATTCCCACTGGCTAGAATGACCAACTATCGGAGGGGGTACTCTGTCGATCATCATTTATTTCCCGATCGGTATGAGCACCTTGGTCGAAAGAGCGATCATCACAAACGACATGGTCTACCTCATTTCTTCAATATCACCTTGTGTACCCATTGGCGCTAGGGGTTAAACTCACGAGTTTGACTCTAGATGTAAATAATACTTCTGATGAGTTACTTATTCGAGCCAGGGGGATCCTCAAGAGGAAATCTTTACGATAGAGAGGAGTAGAGGTTGGTGCTTAATATGGTTAGTTCTTTGTCAATCGTGTATCCACTGGATGATTTGCCTTCGACTCTCATGCCCAGAAGTTTCTCCACGTTCCCAAGATTCTTTAGCTTCGATATTTTTTTTTTCAAAAACGTTATTCACCAATACTTCGCTGGCTACAGTCACTAGCAATCCTCAACATATACGCCCACTAGTGTTTTGTTATTGTCATTTATACGGATAAAAATGTATCTGTCTGTCAAACACTCCACGAAACCCATGTCAGTCATGGTTTCACGTAAATGTTCGTACCAAAGTCGCCCAGCCTGTAAAAATCCGTATGAGCTTTTCTCCAATTTCGGAACTAAATCTCGTTTAGAAACCATTACAACCTTTTTTGGACATTTCCATTGGGGTATTTCGTTTAAATCTCAAACCCAGTGACATGATGAGAATAATATTCCTATTTTTTCAACTCCATAACTGTTGAAAATGTTACAAAATATTCTTCTCCTAAACATTCGCTAGTCTCCGTGTGCGATCAACCATGCCTTGTTTCTCTCCAACGTTCCATCAAACTTCAGTTTGGTCTTTAAGACCCATTTTGTGGGCAAATCCTTTTCGTCCTCAATCCGTTTTATTAGTTGCCGGGTTCCTTATTCCTCCAGGGCACGTATCTCTGCTGTTCGGCGGCCGTCCACTTGTCCGATTTGCTAGACCCGTGTGCTTCCCAAATACCCAGGGGTTCGGGGATCGCTGCCAATTTTCACTCCTTCCATTTTCTTCGTTAGTAACTGCAAATGCGAAAAACATGGTCTCTTCCACTTCCGTGACTTCATCCACGACTTCACGACTGTTTTCAATATTTTTTGCGTCGTCCTACTTTCTTCTAGAATCATACCTCTTTTACTTGTAGCTTCAGTTTTCTTTCGTTTTTTTCTTCTTTTAAAGCTACCGCCGCCATTGTTTTTTTAATGCTTCTACCAGACTTCCAGGTGCCTTTACGTTTGTCATTTCTCTTCGCGCTTTGAACTGTTTTCTCCTTCCCGTTTTCTGCCATAGGCTCGGGCTCCGTTCTCCTCTGTCCGGTGATATCGGTGGATGTTGCATGTGGGCGTCACCAACATATTCTTCTTAAATTTCGGGCTTCTTCGCGAACATGTCATTTGATCACTAATCCAGCATCTCTATGTTTTTCACATGTCGGGTGGTCGTCACCACCCTGTCTTTTAACAATATGACTTTATACTTTATGTTTGGTCATTTTTTCTGCGTCTCAACGCCCTTTCAGCGTATTTTCGGATCTTGAGTAACCTTGATGTATTGGACGGAGGCGGCTTCGTATGCTACACACATACTACATAACAGCCCGACAAGAGCGAACCCTGGAAAGGTCCTGCCGATACAATAAATGAATAAGAAGCAAGTGGATGTTGGCGATATTGTGGTTATTGGATGCCTATGTATAGTTTGGAGAGATCCAAGAAGAAACTCGTTGGGAAGATCATGCTCCGAGACATGCTAAAAACATTTCGGTTGATTCTTTCTGCTTTACCGTTAGACACCAGGATTTCAGCCTCGGTCACTTGTCGGCGAGCACCCGTCTTTTTGCAGAGAAATTCCACATTCTTGAACTCTCCACCTCCATCAGTACGTAACACATGGATTCTGCAATTGAATTCACTCTTTAACCAGACCAAAAAATGTTCAAACATTTTTTCCACCCTATCTTTTGTGGGAGCGGAGAACCTACGCACGTAGTTCGAGACGTGATCCACAAACACCAATAAGAACCGATTATTTTAGTTGTCGCGTGGGGTAATTGGACCTTTGCGGTCTCTGCATATAAACCAACCAATGCGATCAATTGGAGTGTTTGTTCCAGAATCCTTTTTTGACTGCTTGTGCGGGACCCATTTCCCTCCGCACACGTCAAACTGTTTTGGCGCTTGTGCTCCCGTAATTCTGATTCCTGGTCTGGGATTTTTTGCCAAACGTTCAATGGAGTCGTAAGACAGATGTTCGAAGCGTGGAAGTAATACAAACTTCATTCGAGTAGATTTCTCGCTTCTTCCGTTAGGCCATTCATCACCATGTTGTGAACTGTGATTAGGAAGTGTTTGTCTTCTCCGCATGCAGCTTTCCCGCAAAAAAGATCAAACAGTTCGACACGAATTAAAATATGTTCCCAATTTAGTTTCCATTCTTTCAGTGTTAACTGTGATGTAGCAGCCCTTTTCTTTAGACACACCAACGAAATAAGCTTTTTCGCTAACTTGGGGGCGTTATATTATAAACTTCTATTAGAACGATTGTCGTAGCCGGTTGCTCGTTGCTCTTGAGCTTTACCGTGTCGACCTTCGTGACACTTAGCCTGCCACTGTCTGGTAGGACTAATCCGTCACCAGTAACACAATCCCTGGAGTCTTCAAGTAGATCTGGGTCCCCGAATAAATTCGGCTGGCACCGCTATCAAGTATCCAGATATCATCTTTTATTTCCCACCACTTTCCTTCGTGGTATTTCACGATTCATGCATGGTTGCGAGCACGAAGCAACGTTCGGGATCCGAGTCTTTCTGGCGTTTCTTTTTGTTGTTTCTCCGAAAGACTCTTCTCTTCGTTTGCTGACGGCACTTTCTCCAGATATGCCCCTCGCCTTCACCTCCATAACAGAGCTTTTGTTTTCTAATTTTATTCACGGAATGCACTACCATCCTTGAAGTTCTTCTTTGTTTACGCTCATCGTCTTCGAGCCCTTGTGCCCATGCCACCAATTCTTGAACATGCTGCACATAGGCTTGTCTCAAGGGGTTGTACCTCACCATGAGCGCAACGTTTATAGTCGGTACCGTAAATGTTACGATATTTTCCACAGTAATTTTATCCGAGAGTTTGCTCCCGCAAGCTCTTGCCACCAGGTACAAAAATGTCCAGTCCAGGACCGCTTTGGGTTCTTTTAAGCCGCAAACACGGCTGGGGCTTGTTGGTGTGAGATATCCACTTTAACGGCGTTATTTATTTGATCGAGTATTGCATAAAACGATTGAGATGCCACCCATCAAGCCTCAATATTCGTCTGGAAATACTTTAAGGTCATTCTTTCTAGATGCTCACCCAGTTTGTTTACCTTTAGGTGTTCGTTCCATTGAGAACCTGATGTTGTTGAGCCACTTCCAAGGCTTCTAGAATCAGGAAATCCAATGTTTCAAGCATGCTTCTAAATCTCCACCCCACTAGAGTTTTGTATGATGAGCTTCGCAAGCTTCACGCCAGACGACATACCGAATTGTGGGAGATTGGTATTTCCATTCGGTGTTCCACCTGCTTGCGCGGGGTTCGCGGGAGCACCTGTGTGACCCAACATAAAATTCTGGGCACACCATGACTGATATCTTAATACCTGCTTAAATTTTCCAGGGTCATTCTGCCACCAAAGGGTCCGTGGTTCGTAAGGCTCTCTTTGAAGCCGCTTGAAGACTGTGACTGATTCAAATCCGTGTCACGTGCTTGCTCATTTCCTGTTCTCTCGAGCTTTTTGTCAACTTTGTTCATAAATTCCCTCATACCGTCACTGTCCTCTGTCATACGGTCCTCTTTCTTCTCGCTCGCCATTAGCGCAGTGTAATTCGCTTGCGTACCAATCGTTTTTACCACGAGAGAAGAACTAGAATCAATTACCCTTCTGGCAAAGGGGACTTTCACTTTCAGCGGCTACAGAACTTAGGAAAGGGTACTAATATCACGAAACCATTTAAAGTATCCACATAACCACTTATTGCTTTGCGTAATAACTTAGAGAGTAATTGGCTTGAATCGGAGCAATGCGCAGTGAAGTCGTCGGTCAGTACGACAACGCGGTAGGAGACAGAGCTGACTCTACGCTTAGTGTCAGTATTTTAAAAGAAAAAGTAATATATTATGTAACGTCAAAACTTTACACACTTGCACACAAAATCGTTTAACCTAAATTTTGTATACTTGCGTCTTAAAAGTTTCGTTTAGAAATTGATTTATATTCGTAGTTCCCCTAACACCTTAAATTTCAAAAGTGATTACCACCTCCATTCGCGCACTGCGCCGGTAAAACGTTTCAGGAGCGGAAACTGGGCTAGTTGCGGAGTACTCATCTTTCGATCACATCAACGAAAGATCCATTATGCCGACTTTAATGTTTCAAATTGTATTTGCCGGCAAGATTGTTTTTTTTCAAATTGCCGTTTTTAGTGCTCATTTATCGATTTGCCACCTTTCAAGCCATTCAACTCTCTACCTCGCCCGCTTTTCAGGATGGCTGCATTGATTTATATATATCCCCGAGCCGAATATCTTTGCCTTTCAAATTAT
This sequence comes from Sclerospora graminicola, assembly GCA_001887855.2. Taxonomy (NCBI): domain Eukaryota; phylum Oomycota; class Peronosporomycetes; order Peronosporales; family Peronosporaceae; genus Sclerospora; species Sclerospora graminicola. The sequence continues at coordinate 31,108 of MIQA02002061.1, read as the reverse complement.
CATTGTTTTTTGAGAAATATGGAAAAGAGGTCGGCAACGTACACCAAAGTCCTGATTGAGAAAAAGCAATGCATTTTCATACATAAACTAATTAGTCTTGACCGAGAATATTTAGGTGTGAGTGATGTATTTCTGCTATTTTTTCTTGCTCATACATTTTAATCATTTGCAGTTCCGATTTCCGATTTTGCAGAAAGCTGCGAAGGTCCTGGATATAGCGCTCGATGAAGCTTGTACTGTACCTCCTTTAGGTAAGTGTAGCGACATGTTAGAAGGGGTCGAAGAGCTAGCAAACCTCCAAAATGCGGAGGTGTTAAATATTAAATTTTCAATTGATAGAAACCTAGGGCCAGTGGCGAAAATAATACACACAAATCCATATCGACCAATGTCTCGATAAGCCAATGTGAGAGTCACTGCGTACTCAACAGGCGATATCTGTAATAACATATACCTCCTATATTGGGCCACGCCGATATAAGGCTGACTTCGTGCTAAGTACGATTTCATTTGCTACAATTCGGTTCAATAAAGAAGGGGAATAAGTGCAAAGATTTGTGCGAGCGTCGCGATGGGTTCCGCATCAGCACGTATCGTTCGGCCGCTGTGACAGCTCTAACCATCGAGATTTTGCCTACCTCCAGCTTGGCGCGAGCCCATGCCAAAATCGACGTATCTGTCACTCAGAAACGTCAAATGCTAGAGTTAGTGCCTCGGTCACGCCGTAGACAGGCGAAATATAATTTACGCGTAGTTCATATAAATGACCGGGTATCTTCTTGCGCTGGGCCGCTGTCGAGTTTTTACAGTGCTTGCGGGGCTTGGGGGATGCGCACGCTGTGGAGTGTTAGGCTTTAAAGGCCATATTTGAGAAACAAACCCTCCATTATAAAGCATTGATTCACAATTTCAAGAGGCCAATTAGCTGGCCCCAGACGACCCCCTGCTTAAAAACTAATCGAAACAACGGTCTAATATTCCCGAGAAAGGAAAATACATAATTATATAACGTCTGCCGCTACCATCCCTGAGGTGATAATCAAGGCAAAATTGCATATAATAAGAGCACAAAAGGTGCGGCCACTTGGGCAGAATGAGGTTGTCAAGTAGATACAAATTCCTTCATATCTCATAATCGTTCAGTGATATTGAAGTTCTAGGGGCATCCAAAGAATCCTGATAAGAGTACTATCTTTAGAAAATAGACTTGTTCACGTGGCTACTAATACATTTTTGAGATGCCATGATTGCAATTGTACGGCCAAGGTGCACAACCTACTTTTTAATGTAGCCGATGTGGAGGTGACCATGATGGCCGTTCAACAATCGAGAAGATTTATCGCAGACGAGGAAGACCTACTTCTCCTAGGCAAGAAGGTTATGCTACTGAGGTGAAGCGGAATCAAATATGCAGATATAAGAAGCCCACATCTCAACGCTGATTGGTGGACGCGATGGCAGCCACTACAGATAGGCAGGTTCGACGGTTGATTGGTGGGATATGCCGATCTAAAGTCGGATGATACGTGCAATAATCAGCATAAACCAGCCCCGATCGACATCCAGAGATCAGCCCAAGTCGGCCCCAATAAAGCTGACCACGAGCCGATCCCGCAAGGTTTATTACCTGTCAGCTGCAGAAGTCGGGTTCAGATCAGTCAAAGAAGCCGATCTCGAGCTGATCTCGAGTCGTTTTCAAGCCAACTCCAAGTCAACCCGAGTCGGTCTTGGTCAGCCTCTAGATACCGATTATAAAGAGTTTGGTCAAGATTGGTGCTGAACCAGCCCAAGAAGTCGGCTTTGACCAGCATGAGAAGCTGACTCCAAGCCGATTCCAAGCTGATTCCGGATGGACCAGGTCGGGCCGGTTGAAGATCAGGTCAATTGAAGATCGTTCGAGTACCAGGTTGAAGATCAACGAAGAACGGTCAACGGTGGTACCAGCCAAATCATGTGATAAGACAATCAGGGTTGTATTAGGTAAAACGCATAAGTTGGTGTATGGTACATCAGATATTATATATTGCATTTCAAAATAGAGAACGCACTAGGCGCACACCCCCTTTTTGCTACGTGCACACGTATGTACCATAGAGTAGGTACAACGTACCGTAAAGAATGAACTCATAAGCAGAGCAGCTTCGCAGCGCTATGTTTGGCGGGGGCTTCCTGCAACTTGATCCCGTTAATATCTGAAGACGCCTTGCTGAATTCGAAGAGATAAGAAAAATTGATACAGGTCAAGAATAGCTGATGCATAATCATTATAATTTGATTTTTTTAAATTTGTTTAAATCCCTAATAATATTGGCAATACATTCGTACCAATATAGATTTAGCCAGCCTCTAGAGCTGCGACTCGCCTGCGTATTACTACTTACGTGCTGGTCGAAAACTGACCCGGCGCTACAGAAGTTATCATTCATTGGCAGCCTATCTTCAATACTTTTTAAAAAGGTCCGTATTCGGAACACAAACACATTTTTTCTGTTACAATTAAGATATCCAGACCAACCCGGACGCAATTGTTTACTCTATAGATAGCAACACGACAAGTTCGTCTGCCTTATAATTTTTATTCTCAATACGGAAAAGCTCTGACTGTTGGTGGCTCTAGTTTAGTTCAGAATTACTGTTAAGTAGCTACCGGTAGATTGCTTGCATACATAACAAGACCAGCCAGCAATCTATTATAAAGCAAAATACATAAGCAGCACATAATAATTCGTTCTTACAATTATTTTTTCTCTCCAGAACTAGATGCAGTTGAACAACATGTAAGTTCAATTTTTAAACTAGAAAAGTAAGCATATGTTAGGCTTGCGCTGAAAGCAGATTTACCTCCTAAAAAATCCTAACCTAAATAGAAACTATCTTGCTCTAATTTTGCTGTATAATTGTCGAGAATACTGCTAAACAAAATTGATTTTAAAGATGGAGCAGACGCCACCCTGTTGCATCGTTTGTTTCTAGTCAATACCTCTACAATTTTCTACTTATTCGTGCATTTTAAGCCGCTTGTTTTTCTCGTTGTGTAGCCGCTTCTCTACGCTGTTGGATCACAGAACTACTAAATTGTTTCCGTTGTAAGACCGCCTGACTTGCTTGTAGACGTCGTTGTCGTATCGCACTAGATAGGCTTTGTGCCGCATGTAACGAGCTAGTTCCAAGTATTTATTTTGCGATATCTGTCCATGGACGATCGTCATCAAAACATGACGTAGCAGTTGAATCGACGTCGCTTTTTTTCCTTCCGTCTTTCATTGCTTTCATCTCCAGAAGTCACACTATTGGATCTGACGGTTCTGTCGAACAGCATAAGCTATTCAGTTTTCTAAAATTGTCGCATAGTACTCAGTCTGTGTAGTTTCCAAATCTTTTACATCGGTTGTTGCGTAAGTTTTCATTAAGATGATTCGATTCCCACCTCATGTCACGATTGCGTTGATACAGCATTCAGCAACCGTTGGCTTTAAACGTTACTTTGTTTTCTTTAGTTGTTTAAAGTAGATGAGCATCCAGGTATCAATTACCTATAATGCTTTGGCTGGTACAGTGTACCTTTTTCGAACCTATCATAGGTCTTACTGGGGGAGTCTATGGTTGGTGATATAAAGGCGCCCATACATAATTTAATATCATTTCTTATACTTCCAACCACGTAAGAGGTTACATGCCTTCTTCCTTAGCATGCGGCACAACTCCCAAGTCACTCTGCTCTTCTCTCTCTTGAATCTCACGAATATTTTCTGTCTCGTACACCTTCTGCATCTCAGCACACTTTGCACTTTTGTCCTCTTGAAGTCCAATTCCCGTGTATATCCCTGTTTCGTCTCAATCTTCTGGTCCTAATCTGCACAAAATAAAACATTTTTCTAAATGTATCCACGTAGAATAAAATTTTCGAGTGTATTGGAGGAATCCCCAACCAGGAGTTAGTTCACCGCTCAAAACTTCAGCGTAAGTGATCTCCCACTCCTATGTTATAACCCCGGTTAGTCACGCCCGATCGACTGCAGGTCTACCTACAGGGATCTCCTGTTGCTACAGGGCGCCTCTTGATCCGGCCGTTTCGGGGTGTGTGGCGACCAGGACTGGGAACCAGACATTCAGACCCGGCCGGATCATGTATTACCTATATGTTGTCTCAAGCTGACCTTTTTTTTGCACTTTATAATTTCAATGGCTAGAATAACGACGAGAAGCACGAGAAATTCTCGTCACCTCAATGGGGCAATACTTCACAATTTTTCCTCGCTTCCTTGCCTAGTGGCACCATCACAGTGTGCGAAAGCTTCTTCGGCAGCTCAACTGGCGTCTCATCCACGGAATCATAACGTTCTACATAATCTGCACCTTTTATTGGTCGTTCTTCCCAATTGCTTAATTCAAAACAACCAGTACAAAAAAGGCTGTATACAGACCAAAAGTTTTGATTCAAAACAACCGTAACATTTTCAAAATGGCCAAGATACCATGTGTTAAGGATAGGTGCATCACACCACAGCAAAAAACTTGTGCACATTCTACTTTGATAGAATGTGCACAAGAGCCTCGATAATAAACGTGTCTGGCAGCGGCAGCTTGGGGGCCTTTGGATCTGTATTTGGGGCCTTTAAATTTTGTTACGGATTTACATGTACAGAGATATAATGATAGCGTCGATAATGAGCGCACGCCTTTTTACTAATGGAAGAGCAGAGCACGTGCACAGCCGACAGTACTAGCAAAAAGTAAATTGAGGGAAAAACTATGAGTAAAAGGTGGAGAGGAATACAGTACATGAAATAGTTTCGTTATGTTTTCGGATGATTGGGAAACCATTGTAAATGGTTTAGGGTGCGATGTTCAATGTGGTCAAGGTTACTATCTTGTGACCAAGTACGTAATCATATGAGTCGAGAAAGTGGTCTTGGAAAATTCCCGCTAGAGCAGAGCCCACACTTTGGCGTGGCATCATGTAAAAGCCTACGGGGGCGATGCGGGGGAGGACATGGCGTATTTGAACTCGTTGGCACTGCCCCCAATGGTGGTAGCATGACAAATAGGAGTGGATCATTGTGTGCTAAAGCGCGAATATGCAAAATTGATCATATTTAAAAAAAACAGATCGTTTTGAAACAGCCTGTTCTAGAACTATACGCATGAGTATACACTTTTTATACATGTCCTGTCCATGGGTGAGCGTTTTGAATCAAGCAATTGGGAGGAACGACTGGTAAAAGATGTAGAGCAAGACGTTATGGTGACGATCGTTGAATCTAAGTACACGTAATAAAAGCAACACAGTCAAACCTCCTTAAGTAGCGCAATAAAATTCTAGTGGTCCAGATATAGAAACGCCATATGTGGGGGATGAGATACCCTTCTATTACAACTTTGGTGTAGCCACGAGTCTGTCCTATACAATGATTGAGTATATGCCAGAGATTTTTCTCTCAGTTAACATAGTTGCTTGAAATAGAGGTATGGAAACAAATCATCCAGAAATTCGATGTCACAAAGTTGTCAAAGCTCATTTTGAAGGGATAGATGAATATATACTGGGCGAGGGATTGGTGATGTTAAATCCGACAGTTATATTCTATCCGTGGACAAGAAATATTTTAACCTGTCATAGTAACTTCTTTCTGAATCCGACACCAAATGCATCGCCATAGGTGCTACGAAAAACGCTCAAGCGCCACGATCTTAAGAATATTGATGCCCGTGGCCTTAGCCACATTGACAAATGATGAACTTAATCAGAGCAACTCATCGTGGTGGTAGGGATGACCACCAGAAATAATGGTATCAAAAAAATGCGAAAAGCTTTAGTGAGTAGGGAATTCACTATTTTGCCTCCTTAATTCAAAATTGCTGCAATTGCACAGAATGGAAGGTGAGTATGCGGGAAATGCGGCTGAACCCGTGACGCCTCTTCTTAGCAACTTCCTGGATGTACCGGATCGTGTGACATCTATTCCCCAAGCGGTTGCGACATTTGCGAGGTGCGAGACTTTTGAATCTCTGCTCAAGCAAGCCGCAGAAGGATCTTCATATTTAAGATTGTCCAACATTACAAAGCCATCCACGGATGAAGTGGTGACCACTCATGAAATGGCCCAGTAAAAGGGGGAATTCGCTCGTCCACACACAAAAGCAGTGTGTGTTGGAATTACAAGTTGATTTTCGATGAAAATGAAATTCCAAGTTAACAAAACAGCGTGGACCACTACATACAAATTTTGGGTTATAAAGTACGGTTTAGCACTTAATAACTTAATAATACATTTTTTTATCCTTTTTTACCTTACAAAGTGCGGGGCGGAGCACCTCTACCAACTAATTTGGACACCAAGTGGAAAAACAGAGTCGCCAGTAATTTCTAACCGGATTGCAGGCACTGGGCGCTACATTGCTGGTGCCTGCTACTTTACGCTAAGTCTAATTTCCAACAGGTTATGAGCCCAAGGAACTACGGGCTCTGACCGCATTTTATACTACTGGAAGTAAATTGTCTGTGGATTCCTATCTCGTATTAATTTTTACGTTTCGTTTGATTACTGGAGACTATCGCGTTTTTCTCGTGTGGATCGTTTTGGAATTACGACTACGAGTAGATTTTTTGATTTTAAGTTCTCACTGTTTGGTTTTGAAAGATGGATGGCGAAAAGGCCGAAAAGGCGCACGAATATGGGAGTGTCATCTTTGGAGCATAACCTCAAGCGCATGGACCGACGCTCGAAGCGTAGAAGAGGCGCGGTCGCAGGGTTCGGCTCCCAGCACGTCGCCAGGGTCCAACAAGGGATCTGAATACGTGAGTGCTTTTAGGGACACCCTGAAGGACCACGGGCCGTTCGGGATGAAAATGACCCTGAACGACCTCGGTG
>MIQA02002061.1:0-23301 GCA_001887855.2 Sclerospora graminicola | reverse complement strand
ACCCTACATCACTTCCATGCACGGCTCGGGCACATTTCTTACGACGCAGTTGAAAAATTGGCCCGAGACCCGAGGTCAGGCATCAGAATTACGGACCACTCACGTCCTAATTGCCTGACCTGCGCAGAGGGCAAGTGATACAAAACGAAGCAGCCAAAACAAGATTCCGGAAAGCACGCACCGATTGATCGCGTGGGTGGGGTGATATGCAGCGACTTAAAAGGCCCAATAACCCCACGCGATCGGCGTGGGAACAGATTTCTCGTAGTGTTTGTGGATCACTACAGCAATTACGTGCGCGTTTTTGCGGCACGGACGAAAGATCGTGCCGCAAAAATGTTTGAACATTTTTTATGCTGGTTCGAACGAGAATTTGACAGCCGCATCCATGTTCTACGTACTGACGGCGGAGGAGAATACCGCACAGTTGATTTATTTTGCAAGCAGACGGGTGTGCGGCGTCAGATTACTGAGGCAGGCACACCGGCGTCAAACGGCAAGGCCGAACGGATGAACCGGTCCATTTTTAACATGGTCCAGTGCATGATTTTTGGGTCGGGTGTGCCCTTAATTTTCTGGACGGAGGCGGCGGGGTATGCCACGTACATACTCAACCGTAGTCCGACCAGAGCAAACCCTGGAAGGGCACCCCCGATCCAAATGCTCACGAAAAAACCAACAAACATTGGAGATATCATGGTTTTTGGATCCCCGTGCATGGTATACAGGGATTCACGGTCGAAATCGCTTGTGAAACACGCCGAAAGAGGCCTGATTTTGGGGAAGAGCGACGAAACGAAGGGGTACAAAGTCTTGCTACTGAAAGATCGGGTCGTAACGACCACAAGACACGTCACCCAAATTGAAACCCTGAGCGACACCGCGAACAAGCAAATCGCGAAGTTGTTGAGTGACCCCGAGGAAGGGGCACCCGTATGTGAAGCGCGTGCGAAAATCGCAGAAACCAAAGAAGACGGGTCCACCGGGCGCGCCAAGGAGCGGAAACAGGCTGAGACGCGCAAATCAGGACGCAAGAAAAAGGCGACACCGAAGGCAGCGGCGCTTGAAAAATTAAAACAGAAGGGGAAAGCAAAAAGGAAGTCCCAGGACCGGGTAGGCACTTCGGAAGGAGACAATACCGAAGGTGCCCCGGCAGAACAGGAACCGGGTGAAGTGACCCCGGCAGTCCCAAGTGATCAGGGAGATAACCTCCTATGTGCGTTTGCGGTTGTAGAGTCAGGTGCAGGTGAAAGCCGTGCAGCGGCATCTGAACCCGACCCTACGAGCTATTTCGAGGCCCATAAGGGCAAGTTATCTCGTGAATGGAAAGAAGCGGAAGATGCAGAGTTACGGTCTTTGGAGGAGCTAGGGACTTGGAGAATTGTTCGAAAGAGGGACGATAAGAAGCCCTTGCCCACGAAGTGGGTATACAAGACTAAAATGAAGGCTGATGGAACTGTTGAGCACCGAAAGGCTCGGCTCGTAGCCCAGGGCGATCGTCAAATTTTCGGCGAAGACTATTTCTTTACCTTTTCAACCGTGATGGATCTGAATAATGTAAAGATGATTTTGGTTATGGCGATCATCTGGAAGGTGCCTGCACGGCACGGCGATGTGCCTAGCGCCTATCCGAAAGCGTCTACCGAAGAAGATTATGAGATACATCTAAAGGTGCCCAAGGGAATGGAGATACCGAAGGAAAAGCTCGAAGAGTTAGGTGCGAAGACTGAAAACGATGTGGTATTGAAGTTGGAAAAGAATCTTTACGGATTAAAACAGGCGGGGCGTCTCTGGTACGAATTACTAAGAGACACCCTTGTGGAATTAAAGTTTATGCAGTGTCTCACTGACACTTGCATTTTTGTTCGAAGTGATGACAGTGGTTCGGTCCTAGTGGGAGTCTGTGTCGACGACCTACTAGTGACCGCCACTGATGGAAGATTGGTCGAAAATTTCTTTGTGGAAATGGCAGTTCTGGAATTGAAAGACCTTGGAAAGGTCGAAATTTTTTTGGGCATGCGGATCGGAGAAGATCCGGAGAGTGGATATTGGATTGACCAAGAAATCACGATTGACGAAATGTTGGACAAGCACGGACTAAAGGACGCGAACATCGTGAGGACCCCGATTATGGAAGAAGAAATTCCTGAAAATTTGGATTCACGTTTGACGGCGATCAAAGATGGAAAAAATCACACGATTAGGGAATTCCAATCGTTGGTCGGCAGTCTATTATGGATCTCACGGTGCTCGCGTCCGGACATTGCATTTGCGGTGCATAAGGTGACCAGAAGGACACATGCACCGACGTTTTTTGATTTCAAGATGGCGAAGCGAGTCGCGAGGTACCTTAAGGGTACAAAGACTCTAAAGCTGAAATTGAAACATGATGATGGCGAAGCTATGCCTGTGCGCATAGTTAGCTACAGTGACGCGGATTTTGCGGCTGACAAGGTCGACCGCAAGATCGTCAGTGCAAGTGTAATTTATGTGAATGGCATTGTGGCGGGGTGGAGCTGCAAGAAACAAGGTGCAGTCGCGCTTTCGACAGCAGAGGCAGAATCCGTGGCTGCCGCTGTCGGTGGAAAGCAAGCGCTGGGCATAAGAGAATTGCTTGGTGAGATTGGAATAAATTCACGGGCGCCGATTGTCTTGAAGATAGACAATCAGGCTGCCATCAAACAATTGTTGAACGAAGCGAGTGCCGCGAGCACAAAACACGTTGACGTGAAGCTGAAATTCGTGAAGGATTACACGAGGAAGGGCAAGATGAGGCCAGAGCACGTATCGAGTGCTGACATGGTGGCTGATGTTCTGACGAAAACGTTGAGCGCTGCAAGGATTGGAGAGTTACGAAACCAGATTGGATTGATTTAAGTTTTTCTTTATTGATTCTTATCGGTTGTGGTTGGAACTAGCTGGCATCACTAAGCTGGATGGTATGGAGTGGAGTTACGTACCTGTGGTGATGTGGAAAATTGCATGTGGTTGCATGGAGGTCCCGGAGTTTTGGAAGGAGTGTTGGAATTACAAGTTGATTTTCGATGAAAATGAAATTCCAAGTTAACAAAACAGCGTGGACCACTACATACAAATTTTAGGTTATAAAGTACGGTTTAGCACTTAATAACTTAATAATACATTTTTTTTATCCTTTTTTACCTTACACCAAGACAAGCAACTGACCTCTGGTGGTAGTGCGGGGCGGAGCACCTCTACCAACTAATTTGGACACCAAGTGGAAAAACAGAGTCGCCAGTAATTTCTAACCGGATTGCAGGCACTGGGCGCTACATTGCTGGTGCCTGCTACTTTACGCTAAGTCTAATTTCCAACAGTGTGTTGATTGGTGCAGACACTTGGGGGTTCACATAGGAGTTCTCGTTGGGAGGTGTGACAGTACTTCCTACGTTTTTAATCAATTAGGATATTTGGCTTTAAATCGATGCTGTATGGTCAAAATAATTCCAAAATGACATCTGATTGGATAGCATTATTTGCTTTGCGCTTCAGATCCATAAAAGGTTGTGGTTCAGATAAAAACGAAGTCTGAACAGGGTTTTGAAGCGAGTGCGTCGGTAATTTCGATTTTGGCTTTTCATCCTCGCTTTGTGATCACATTCGTACACCAAGCTGCGTTGCCATGTGCAATATAACGGATGCAGAAAGGCATGCTGTCGTGTGGGCATCCTCCCGGCTCACGTCCTGATAATACCTCACAGAACTTGTGCGAGGCTGGCGGAAGTGTCCAAGCGTCACCCGCACACTATCAAGCTAATTTGGACCGCAACGTTACCAACTCTGCCACCGGGAACGTCGGTGGGGTCCCTGTGAGCTTGATCAAAGCAATGTCAGGCAGGAATCCATACGGCAGCTTTGAAATGACGGAGAAAGTGGCGAACATTCCGCTTGAGTGTGAGCACGGTAAACTGGCCTCAACCGCTGCCAGCATTGTTTTTTTTACGACTTTGAAGAGGTCCCTCCTCGCGGAGGGGACCCTAGAGCGCCACTCCTCCGCATTAAGTTACGGCGAAGAACATGGTTTCTCGTGTTCGGCATGTGCTCTTGTTCATCGAGGAAGAAACGTGCGAGTTTGATCCCAAGTTCGAGATGGTGCATATCGACGAAAGTGGTTTCACAAGGATTCCAATGTTCGCTGGGCATAGATATCCCTCAAAGACACCGCCCCAATAAGCGCTTCGTAACGAAGACCATGTTCCTCGCAGCAGTAACTAGACCTCGGTACGTTCCTTTGCTTTTAGTGCTTAATGTAACTCTCTAAATAAATATTATTCGTTCTTAGCCTCGATTGTTTTCGTATTGCGAAGTGCAATATTATTTAGCATACGGTTGAAAAGAACGAGATATAGTGCCAACCGTGAACGAGGGACTGTGGAGACGCCTAACATCACAGCAATCGACCGAGATGTTATCAAACGGCTCCACCTTGAATTTGCGATCCCCAGAATCAAAGAGCTCTGGCCTTTGCGTCATCGGAAGAAGCCCATTCTAATCAAACAAGACAACGCGAGTCCACACGTGTCGCCATTAGATCTGGACTTCATTAAGGCTGGAACAGGTGACAGATGCTTTATCCGATTGTTCCGCCAGCCTCCGAACTCGTCAAACCTAACGTGCTGGACCTCGGTTTCATTGCGCCAATGCAATCCATTCAGCTCACGCAATCTATCCACGTCATTGACGAGTTGATCGCCAAAGCATTCACGTCCATGCAATCTTCCACACTAGACGACGCCTGCAGAATGTCATGATTTGCATTTTGCAAAGTCATGGAGGAAATGAGTACAAGTTGCCCCACATGGTGAAGAAGCAGCTGTGACGCCGTGGCGAGCTACCGACCACAGTGATGTGTCCGCGTGACGAGTTTGAAAGTTCTCTGGAGGCAGTAGACGGTGGCCCGTTCATTCAGGTTGGTCTGCAAGTTGAAAAACTTGGCATCACTCCAAAGTAATAAAATCGATGCTGACCAGGAGAATGTATTTTGATAGAAATTTTTGAGCGTAAGTTAGCCGGAGGCTAACCATACCAAACTTACCTAACCCTTATATTTACCATTGGTGAAAATAAAAAATTATTGGTCGGATCTGATCTTGTTGTCTAATACGAAAAAAATCTATTCAAATGTTGCTTCTGACTAAAATGACCAATAGTTTTTTGAAGTGTGGTCAGAGGATTGTTATATTCATCCGTATAACCGGTGTTGTATCCGAACACGGTGAATTTAGGATAACCCTGTAATATTTTTTTGATGCGCGAGTTTAGTCACCTGATATTCTTGAAACTATTTTCTCCTGAAGCGTGAAGAGAAGCAATAGCCATCCCTGGACAAAAAATTGCCCCCAAGATTTTGTTGTGCAATCGTTAAAATTTACATGTAGTGATGTGACATCACTTGCATTCCAACTCGCAAACATACTTGGAACGAAACCCTTATCGATTTACGGATGCCGCAATTTTATTTTTCTAGTTCCCTTTGACGTTAATCAGAATTGTAGCTTCTTACTCTCAACAGTATGCATTTAAAAACGTAACATATGTTTCCTTAATAGTAGTCATGTTGAAGCAGATCGTATGTTCGCTCAAGTTCAGCAATTTGCTGACGCAAAAGAAGCGAGCCTCATTGTCGCACTGTATATCCTTGCTGTGATTAAACAGCACATTGAAAAACACACCTGATAAGCGAAAAACACACCATATCGATAAGCTCGAACCAACACAATGGTAAAGTAGATTCAAAATACGTTGATGCAAGTGGCCCACATCTCAACGCTGATTGATGGTCGCGATATCACCCATCAAGACTGGGCAGGACGTGATGGCTGATAAATGGGACGTGCCGATCTAACGTTGAACGATACGTTCAATAACGGGTAAAGCGAAAATGTGGAGAAACGTATGGAGGTCGCCGTTAACAGGCCTCGGTTAAGTATCACGACTATCTATGGATGTTTGGCTACCGCATCGGGTCGACTGAGAAGTCGAAACTGCCGAGATTCGCCTACCAAATTCGAATACGGTTGGGATTAACGCATGGAATACGGTGTCGAGGTTGAATGAATGTCGAAGATCTGAATGGTCAGACAGGTTAAGGAGTATGGTTGATCGATTGAGCTTGCTGGTCCAGTCCCAAAGGCTAATGGAGTGAAAAGAGAGTGAAAGGGGCCAAGGTATAAAGCATGGATTTGTCTGTGGATGTACCAAAGTAAGTTGAAGTTGGCTTCGAAGGTCGGCACCAACGTTAGAAGCCTTGGCTGTTTTGCTCGTCCAGTCTCGTCTTGGTAGCATTGGAAAATTAAAATAGCCATGTGCCGTCATTCCAGGCATTTAACTAGTTACTTCATTCAAGGCATTGACCTTCATCGTGATTCACTTGCTAAAGAAAATGTACTCGTAGCAGAGCCGTTTTAACGATTGATTCAAGGCTAGATTTCAATGCGTTGCTTGGAACTAAATTTTCGCTGATTTCTGTGTGGAAAAGGCCACGAAATCAGAGATAGACCAACAAATCAAATATCGATATAAACCCGATTTTTAATAGGGTAAAATGATTTTGACTGTGATAAAAGAGAAAAAATCTGATCAAAGACTGAGCAACCGACCAGAGAGCTTCATTATTCAAATTTCAAAAGATGCTGACTAATTAACGTACCGTACCTATAAAATAAAGTCGGTCTATACCAGTTAATATTGGATGTCTGCTTTGCTTGTCAACCAATAGTCGCATAATGCTAATAAACAATTCACACCCAACAAGTGAAACTGGTGAACCAGGATTCTATTGCCACCCATACCTGGACCTGTAATGGGGTTCCCAGGCGCACGAGACTTCTTGGGATCTGCACGCTTCTTCTCGCATTTTTGCTTACAAGAACTGAAGGTATCATCGCGATACATGGGCAATCCGCGAGGAGTGTAAATCTTGCCCGTTACATTGTTGGATCACGACGAAATGGCAAGACGCCACTTCATTTCGCTAGCGCTCAGAACCATCCACAGATTGTAAAATTATTACTCGAAGCTGGTAAATGCCGTGGATAGTGAAGGGAAAAATTCCGTTGATGTGGCTCATAAAACTATCGTACCGTTGCTACTTTCTGATGAATACGTGACACAAAATGAAAACGAGATGACGTTGAATGCACTTCAGAATTTGACGATGAATAGGATGATGACGATGATGATGACGAATTTGAAAGCAGTAGAAAGATGAATGAAGTTTTGCTTTTCAGTTTTAAAAAGGCATTTGGGGCATATTGCGCGTAAGTTTCAACGAAAAGCGTGGAAGAAACGCGTGAGTGCAATAACGGATGTGAGTTTGCGCTTTGACACAGATGGCAAAGGAAAGGGACACTTGAAGATGTTTGATTGAGCTTGTTATATGATAGAATTGACATGGTGAAGCAATTGTTGTACGTCGTTATTCTGAGTGGCGTTTAATGTTCTCATGAGTGAAAGCGAGTTTAATACGCTCCAATTTCATCACGAGCGTCCAGTGCTGGAACGTATTGATACTTCCTTCTTACTGCGAGGTGCGGCTTCGAATGGAAAAGAGTCGAGCGAACCGATCCCGTCCCTGCTTTTCATGATTTGCAAGACGCTTAGGCTTGAGCCTTCACTCTATCGCTGCATCGATCGACCGATTTCGTTCCTCTCGGAGAGTATCAGACTCCGCTCCAAACTTGGCTCGATCGGTGACCAGATGGTCATGTTCGGCTTGTAACCTGATATATTCATCACGTATATCGTACAGATTGGCTGGTCCGGCATTTCTGAAAAACTATGCATCTGGCAATCATTGAGACGCCCGATATCTTCCTGCAGGTCTTTCCCACTTCATTTGTAGTCATCCCTGGTCCCAGATCCCCTCATAAGCCAAGAGAATTTTACGTCACCGATTTGATGCACATCTACAGTTTATAACATAAGCCGATTGGCGTTTGATGGTGAGTCCCTATTGAGCGTGATTTCCAGTTCCAAAGCTCAAAACCCTGAGCAACAAAACTCCTTGACTCTAAAAGATGTTTATACGGCGGAGGAAGTATGGAGACGCGCTTTGCAGCCACGATATGCTATGAAGAATAGTGATATGTTCGTATTGCGAACAACAGATGATCGGCTTTACTATAGTGGTGACAAAAGTGTTTTACATTTCTGAAATGGAAAATGGTGCTTGGTGAGAAGTCAGGCCGCTACCGTTGTGCGGTAGCGAACAGAATCAGGGGTGGCTTCGGTGAAGTGGATCCAGGAAAACGCCAGTACAAAGGTCGCTGTTAGTACACACTGTCCCAGACGTAATGGATCAGCCAAGTATCACAACTGGATAAGAATATCCAGATGCCGGATCATGTTAATTTCTAAGTTGGGCCGATTAAAAAACACGTAACAGAGCCGGTTAATGATTGGTTTGGTGCATTGGTTATGATAGAGTATGATTATTGAAGCTGATTATCGGTAATCTAAGTGGTCAAAATGACGTGATATCTGATCCCGGTTGACCGACTAAATGTGTCGGAATTTTCTTAAGACATGGAGATCAAGTGCATAAAGAAGCCCACATATATATAACGGTAAGCTTCATGAGATATATTAACTTGTGAAAGGGAGTCATTACAACAGAAATTAAGCAAGTCGAAACCAGTTGCAAAGAACAACAAAACCGCCCTGATAAACATTAAGGAATCAGTCCGAGTCCAACCTCCAAAAGAGACTGATACTCGAATCAATTTCTCAAGTGTAACGCATGTTGGAAGTAGAAGTCGAGTTTGGACCGGCTAGGAGAGATGATTCTCGGCTGGTTCTGGGCTGGTTGGAGCTGATCTCGAGGCGATTCTGAGCCAATTCCGAGCTGATTCTGAGCTGATCCCAGAAAGATCCTGTCAGGTCAGTCGAAGATCAGGTCGGTGGAAGATCGGTCAAAGGTGGTTCGAACCAGGTCAAGATCAGTTGATGATCGATCAGAAGTGGTACGAACCAGATTGAATATTAATTGAAGATCGGTCTACAGTGGTATCGGGGCATGTGGCAAGATAGGCAAGATTGAAATATTAGGTAAGTCACATAGGTTGGTGAACATTACATTTTGGTACTGGATTTTAGGTTTTATAATTTTAATAACAGGTTCTTTTTTCCCTCCCCCAAGTAAAGAAGTCGTTGCGCCACCTGGCGCTAGTTTAGGGAACGGGGGGATAAAAGGCGCCCCCCCCCCCTGTTCCTCTATTTCCGGACAAGACGCGAATAGTCGCACTTTGGCTCGCGGAAGTCCCACGACGAGATTTACTTGGGTTAAGTACCCTCACCCTTGACGCCCACGTATTCATTGGTATTCGGTGGTTACACTCATTCAGGTGGACGTTAGATGAGGAAAATGTTCTGAATCAGGTCGGTGGATGTGACCTTCTCGAGACGGGGGTGTTCTCGGGTAAAAATCTTCACCGGAGAACGGTTCAGGGTCGACACTTAATTAAAGTATTCAAGAGCACCGATCGGGAAACTTTATCCGATCCGACCAGCCAATAAATGAGAGATAACCCAAAAATCACGAAAAACGATGATATAACAACGATCTTCCACAGTTAAACCACAAAGTTATCTCCACAAAAACCTTACCAATATGGATTCTATCATGCTTAAGGACCGGTCAGAAGACCGGGGGGATCGGACCAGTTATCCTAGTGATGATTCATTCGATCCTAATGCTGATCAGGATCAACGGAGTACCCCTTCCGATAATCGGTCGTCCGGGCTAGTGGGAATCCGACTTCCCCCAAAACCTTTGGTTATGAATTTAGAAATCGGCTCCACCACAGCTGCTGCAATGGCAATGAAAAGGCAAGAAAGAGCGTTGAGCTAAAGTTTGGTGATTTTTTAATTACTACCAGGCAGTCTACAAGAAACCTGTTGCATTGGTTGCAGATAGACGACTTGGAATTTTACCTGGCCCAATGGCTAATTGCTGTGCCGAGACCAGGTGCCACACGCACCAAGACTTGCCTGCCAGTCATTATGGATGATTTGTGCTTTTAAGGTGGTTGTCGCGTGGTTGAGAGTATTTATACGATTGATAAACTTGTATGTCGTTTTTAGACCCGCGTGTCTTCAAAATAAACCTATAACCCAAGTGAATCTGTGGATAACTGTTAAACCTAGTCAAACGACGCTGCATTATGACGTTTATCAGAATCTTCTGGTCGTGTTGTACGGGAAAAAACTATTTTCCTCATACACCAGAAATATATACTTGTTCCCAATTCACTCCAAATCTTTGAATCACAGGCAAGTTGACATCCTTCAACCAGACCTTCAATAACAGACTCGGCTTCGATTCAGCAATTTGAAATAAAAGCTAGAGGTACAGTACTCGCAACGTCAAAACTGTTGAGCCGACTAAGTCTTCATAAATGTCGTTATACATTCAATTTTGATTCCAGAGGGATGATGACACAGCGTGGATACTGTCGAGTTCACGATTGCTATCAATTACTGGTTGAAAACGTCACATTATACTTTAGAATCCAACCAACTTGGTTGGCCCCGGGATCGAATCCGGGACCTCCCGGTCCCGAAGTGACCAGCATACCACTCGACCACGGTCGGGTCTGCTATCAATTACTGGTGGAATGGTGCAAGAGAACAACTCGTCATGAATCAACAGATGCTGCCTTATTACGCACGTGTTTTGTTGGAAGAACTGGTGAAACAGCAATGCGCTGCGCAGTTTCGGAGCTTGCGCTCATCATCTGGGGCATATTTTGTCGATGCAAGTAAAACAGCAGCAGTTTTGACGTCCAAAAATCGTGAACAGGTATTGTTGTCATTGAATGGTACAATCCTTGTCAAAACACGGCAATTTGTAGCAACAAACCAAGCCACAGAGTGGCGAGTAATTGGACGACCGCTACAAGATTTGATTGATCTATTTACATGCATCATCGTTACTACCGAAAGAGCATATTCGCCAAGTACGTGTTTAAATAACCAAATAACTTTGACTCGTTTTTATTTCGTCCCACCCTTTTGATGAGTATGGAATGCCATAGGAGTGACTTCCTATGGCTTTCTATCAAAAAGGTTGGACGAAAAAAATACGAGACAGAGTGATTTGTCTATCGACCGTAGCACTTAGTTATTACCACGATCACTATATCTTGGCTCGAATACTTCAAATTCGCCAGTACCGTCTTCTTGAGCATCACCACCTTCGCTGTGGCCTACACCTTCCGTTTCAAGCACCTCCTCGTGCAATTCAACAATAGTTCATACATGCCACAATCAGGCATCCCGGCTTCGTTACATGCAGCCGCAAGTTGTTTCTACAAAATGCGAACAAACAAGAAGCATTCAATGACTAAAGCATCAGGACACAACAAGCGTCAAAGTTACCTAAAATAAATCTTTGTGTCATTTAGCGCTACTAGCTTTTTCTCTTTCAGCATTTTCTCGTTCAAATCGAATATCTCCACTGGCTTAGGGAACTCATTACCTAGCTCGTCCAGCTCTCCGCCGCGACCTTCGCTGATAGCAAGCCGCATCGTTTAGCTTCCAGACCGATGGCGGGTTTGGCCCTTTACGCGCTGGCGCTTTCGGTGGATCCGATTAAAAAGGCACACAGCTCCTGCTGCCTCGGCACTGCTCAAAAATCAGCTAAACGCGTGAATACTAAAAGCAGTCTAACGGAGAAATTGGCGAAGCTAAGCCGCTTACAATAATACGCAAAACATGGCTGTGTCAGCGAAATTAGAGGAATACAATCTTCTTCGTACCTCGATATACGCTATGCGCTTGGAACCATATTGTTCTATCGTCAAACTGTACAAACCACTCGTTTGAGATCACGTTATTTCTCCGTCGAATATCCGAGCTGCTAGTGCTTCTCGTCTACGATGGGTTTTACTACCTGTATAGCCTATGGGTATTAAAAAGGGGCACACAAAGCAAAATGCACTTAAACTGCGTCCGTTATTCTGCCACCCACCTTTTTGAAAACTTATTGTCGTAGAATGCCAGTCACAAAACCGCATTCTCTGCAATCCTCTCTGGCAGATTTACTATTCTTTTAGCCAGACTGGAAGAATCTCACAATAGATCCTATCTAATTATACCGATAAATCACATTTATGGCGTAGTCCATCGTCTTTTCTTTATGATCACACGCAGTTTGCGGCAGCTGGGCGTTAGCCGAGCGTACCGCCAATGCTTGGGAATACGCAACTTATTGCTCATCAAAATTCCTTTACGACTATTGCGGATAAACTAAGGTTGACACTTGTATAAAAACACACTTATCTTTTATAGGATTGTGAGACATTAAATATCCAATAACACTTTGTTCTGGACTACTCAATTGTCATACCGAATCTGGGTTGGGACATAAAAAACGTGGTGCAAAGTACATAAACCCGTTGTTGCTATGCCAAGCCTTTCAGCAACCTCTTTTGCAGATGAGAGGTCGAGTCCAACTCGATAGCTTGTGATAAAATTCCACTTTCTGGAAACGTCGTCGGGCCAACGCGTCATTGCCTTTGACCTTCAGTCCAACAGCCTGTTATTCCACAAGTTCTTCTTCTTCATTATCATCATCCAAACTTTGCTAGCAGCCTCACGCACCTCCAGACTGTCTAGCCGTGTCATCAATCCAGCCCAATTTCAAGATTCTTAATCTCGACCATAGTTGATCGGATCCTCCCTAAATGGAGAACGTCAGCGCTCGCACAAGGACCGCCGCGGCACAAAAGGCATGAGCCTTTCTTCTGGCCCCTCATTACCCAACATACCCGTGTATTGCATCGCCTTGGTCAATTGCTAAATTGCTTCAAAGAGGGAAGTTAACATGCCCCTGTCGTAATTCGAGCCCTGGCCTTGCCAAATTGATGCTAGATGTTCAAACCTCATCCCCTTATACATGTTTGTGATGCTTTAAATGATCGACTGCAAATGCTCCTTTGATATCTGTACATAATGGGCGTCTTTATAATCACCCCGAAAACCATACACGCACCCAAATATACAGTAGAACCCATGATAAACTCGAAAAAGGTACACTGTACCCATCCAAAGCAACTGGAGAAGTTTTTAATCGTAGCAGCGCGAGCTATCCAGATCCCGGTCGTCCAGTGTGATGATAAAATGTTCCACATAACCCCGGGAAGCTTCCGACTGGCTGGCGACTACCTTGACCGGTATATTGACCTTCATTCCTGCGACGTTCAACCAATGGAGATATTCCAGAGGAGTCTCGTCTGCTCTCTTCTTGGCATGGAAGTACTGACGAGCCACTGACATCCCCGAACCACAGTATGTTTTGCCAACTGCTTCGACCAGTTGCCTTCAATCATCTCGGACTTATCGGCTAAGCTGCTGGATCCAGTGTTTTGCTGGTCCCTTCATAGGATCTCCGAAAATCAAATACTTCTCATAGTCCGGTGTACGGTCTCTGAGAAGTGCTGACTTCATCTTGCTTATCCAACCTCCGGCGTGATCGCCGGCCATGTCTCATCCAGTGAAATCCTTCAACTCAGACGTAAAAGACATCCGGACCCTGGTGATCGCCCCTGAGGCCGAGTCGAAATCATGGGCTGAGGCCATATTGGCTGGCAAGCATCTGGATCATAGTGACACTTGACTGACTTTGACGGACTCCATGTCCAGATCACCACTGGGTGACGGCTTTCTATTTGGTAGCCGTCCGGCTCGGCGACCTGGCGACTAGGCGGGTAAGGATCGGGCTCACTGTGTCTCGACTGCACTGATTCCATGTCTTCGCCTACCGATTCTCTTGTAAAATGCTGGGCTGGCTGGTCCTGTGGCCCTGGACTGTAACGGCTCGACCCGACGTTGGTCCTCCAAGTACCTTTCCATCATGGCCGAAAACATATTCTGAAGGTGGTCCGGCCCTTGAAGACCAGCTAAGGACCAGCTTGAGGACCTGCTGGAGGAGTAATATGGGGACCAGCTTCGGATTCCTTCTTTATTTTCGAATCCACGTCTTTACTCCTTGGGTATGGATCCGCCCCTGCCGTCCGGGTCTGGACGTTATGCTGTCTGACTTCCTTCCGATCGGGGACGCCTGAATTTTCGTTTTTTTCAAACTTGGTGGCCATTGTCACGTGCGCTGCTTCCCTAAGGCCAAGCGTCATACGAGTAATACCCACAGATGAATCAGTCAAATCTACCTCTGAAGGGGCGGGATCGTACTGTGAACAACCTGAATGTATTCCGGTTGGTCTGTCTGCTACCGACAGAGAGGTTGGGGTCGCCCTAGCAGTTGCTGTCATCTTTTGAGGTTGAGAGCGGCCCACAAACGGTACCAGACGGTCGTGAAGTGCACTGGATGCTTCCTTTAGCTTGTTCGCCTCCATGTCGAATAAATGGTTTGGGTCGAACGGACCGGTATTGATATAGGCTTGATTGAGCTGGTTAAACAGTCCTCTAGTAAGGGCTAAGTGATCACCTGAATCAGATGGGGGAGAAACAGAATCTTTTAATCCACCCAGAATTTGGGGTCGGGTAATCTTCAGCACGCGATCTGTTCGTTAGAACTGACCCAACTTTCTAAGGTGGTAAGCACGCTCCAGTTCGGTGTCTGTAACCTTAGGTGATAGACCATCCGTCTTTTCTACTACTTCTGCAGAACGTGGCCTATCATGTGTTGCTCCGATCTGGTCCCCCTTATGGGGTAGGTGGCCCGGTCCTTGTCCATCCAGCTTTTCCAGGGGTATGTGGTCTGGATGGTGATCTGGTCCTAACGCAGACCGGCGTTCCACTCTGCTCATATCCAACCTTCGGTTCTTCTTCTTTCTTTATTTTTGCTTGTCTTATATCCAGCACATGCATTTGTTTCTTCGGATCATGGTCAAAAACATGATCCTTCCTCGGACTATAGTGATCTGTACCATAGTCCGAGCCGGCTCCAGCTGGGGAATAGTGACCAGCAAAATAGTCCAGACCTGCTCCAGTAGGATCCTCCAGGGGGGAAACTTCTTCTTTAATGTCGACCTCATACTCGAGTCGTCCATCGCATCCTTCCACCTTCAGCAGCATTGGGGGCGATTTGCCTTCCCCCAATGCACCTGACCCAACGTCCTAACCAAATTTAACTGGTTTTGGTTTTCCGCCCACTAATGGCTCGCGGTGAAATCCCTGGTTCGAATCCGGGCACGCGCACCATTGTGATGTAGTAGATCTCGGAAATTCCTTCCGAGGTACGAACACCCACGGGGGGCCCAGATGACTGACTCTCGGAGGGGGTACTCTGTCCATATAGATCTTGGTCCGAACCAGCATCGAGCTGGTTGGACCGGTCACTCCCATCACTTTGGCTTTGACGACTGAGATGACCCATCCTGTAAAAGCTTACCTTGTGTACCCGTCAGCACTGGCAGTTACGCACTCCTGGTGGACTCTAGGGAGAAAAGTTAAAAGCCGATTTGAATTGGTGGACGAGGGTTAGGACCAGGGTTGCTCCTGAGCGGAAATCTTTACTGGAGAGCGGACTGGCGTTATACTTGAGGTTATTATACCGCAAATGCTGGACCAAAATTAATCAACCAGCCAGCCTAACCAAAGGTAATAAAGGGACTACTCCAATCTTATGCGTAGTTAGGAAATCCAATCAATATTCCACGATCTTCCACAATAAGCCAAAACTTCACCCTCCTTTCCAATACAACTTAACCGTATTCCAAACACGCGCTACTTGAGTGTGTATAGTGTTTCTCAGCGACTAACGGTCAGGGGACTTCCGCTGGGTTCCTTTCAACCTTCCCCGGGTAAACCAATAACAACTAGAGGGGGCCTTGTTAACCCTCTGCTGTAGACCAATGACGACTTGTGTCATAGAAAGAGAAACGTATACTGAGATTTATTCCTAGATCCCAAATCTGACCCTCTCGGCCCCGAAATAGCGTGACGAAGTCAACCTGGACGTTAGTGTACTGAACATCAAATAGCATGACCAGCATTCACCTCGACCTGGAATGTACCAGGGAGACCTGGCTGTCGCCTCCAATTTCTTCTTCACGGCCGCTCGCAAATCTCCGGCGCTTCGCCCGGATACTACAGGGACATGGCCTCCCTGGAGCCTCGTATCTGTCTTTTGACCACCTATGGCCACCATCAACCGCTTCTAGCCCATTTTGATCCATCTGGTCAACTTCTGGCTGGCTCACAGCAATTGGACCACCTACCCTAGCCTGTTTCAACGCTCATTGTACTGGTCCGATACTTGCAAGTATTCCCGAGCACCTCCTGTAGCCGTCATCAGATGTGCATTCATCTCGACCAGCAATTTGAACCAATTAAAGACAGCCTCGACCAGGTATCTTTCACATCCGGCCGTTAACTCACTCCGGAATCACATAACCGCAACCACCTCCGACCGATCTCCAACCAACCTAACCTGGTCGGTAACGTCTCCAACCGATCTTCAGCTGATCTGACCTGGTCCTTCGAGTATGGATCTGGAGTCAGCTCGGAGCGGCTTCTTGTGCTGACCTAACACCGACTTCTGGGGCTGGCACAGAGCCTATCTTGATTAACTTCTTTGTGGTCGGTTTGTTGAGGTCGACTGAGCCCGACTCGGGTCGGCTTGGGATCGGCTTGAGGTCGGCTCGGGATCGACTTCACTGGCTGATATGAAACTGACTTCTTCAGCTGACACGGACTCGACCTTGCGGAACCGGCTTGTTTGTCGGCTTCTTGAGGCCAACTTGGGCCGACTTCTTGGTGCAGATTGTACGTTTAGTAACAGTACGCTTGCGCATCTTTACCGCCAACGAGAACGCTCTTTCGAAAGTGTTCACATTTTCAGGCTTGCTAATCAGAATTTTAGAGTTCGCGGTTTCTGCGTACAATTTACGTGTATCCCACACAGACGTTGCATAATGTTGTTCGTGAACAGCATATCCATGTCTTTCGCTGCTGTTATGCCTATTTCCTCGCCTGGAACTCTAAATGCTTGATTTGGGCTCAAAACCGATTAAATCATGACTGCTGTAGTCTGGAAACTGCTCACGATAATCTTTTTTTCAACAGTTCGTCCTCTGTTTCCACATCTAAATGACGCACCTTGTATTTAAACAACTCAACAGCGTTTCTCGGAAAAGAAACTCCATTTTTGAAAATTTTCACGTCTAGCAAGGCTACATCGACCTTGCGTTTGTTGGATCCAATCGCTTTGGAGATGAGAGCTAATAGTTTTACGGCTGGCAACACCGTCATCTTATAACGCTGTAGATCGCGGAAGAGCTCCCCGAAGATAGAGGCTGACACTGGCTCCCTCTCGAAAGTATTTGAATCGATCGCCGCAGCGTCATCGCGCGATTTCACCGGCTTGTAACGCTGAATAGCATGAGCAGAAACCTTCTTCACTTGACCGTGCAATTCACGCAGCCAACGATCGTGGTTTTCAACAGCAACTTTCGATAGCATGGGCGAAGGATTCAGTCTGTGAATTGAAGATCAAGCCGCATCCTGCAATGTGAACGTCGCCTAACAATTAACCACCTTGTCCTTTTGAACTGAAGGTTTGGTCGCGGGATCTACCGCTAAGAATGAAAGAAGTAATGTGAAGTGCCACAAACCCAGAAACAATATACTATTTCCAATGAGACTCATGCAGTAATCGTCAAGTTAATCTTGAATTTACATCAGCACTGACGTTATCAAAGGCACCACAAATCATCGATTAGGGTCACAGACATGTCGTAATCTAAAGTTCTCATAGCTTTCACAGCTTTGCTTGCGTTTTGACGTGAAAAGTCCGAGAAGCATTTACAAACTGAAAAAGAAATGCCTGAATCTCCATCCACTGAGCAGATCTCGATTCTTTCTGAAATGTCGACTCGAAGGCAACTAAAAAATCAATTTTGGTTTTTATATTTCAAATTATAACAAATTTGAGGTAAAAAAGGTAAGAATAGTATAAAAAAGAAAAAAAACATGATCTAAAAATGAAAATGGATCAAACAGTCGCAACAAAACGTTCTCGTGTAAGCTGAGTGCTTGTGTTCACCATCAGCTTGATCGACCGGACCTGCTCAATTTGATAATGGTTCAGAATCTTTTCCACGCGTGCGGTATGCATCTGTGTCTCGCTTGTTGGCAAATGTAGATGTCCACGTAATCACTTGTAGCTAAACGTAACAGTAATAAACACCAGTTAATGCGTTTATGACCTTGTTTGCCACAATGTATCGTCCTATCGGTTAGTATAGGCTATCGGCGTGTATTGTGCGTGTTCTCTTCACTTGAAATGTCCGGCCGGTAAGTGTCGGACGCGGGGAAGTGTTCAGGATGCGTATGCTAGACGTTCTGTTTACTCGACAAAAATGAAAGTATATATTATGTAAATTTTAAGTGTGTTTTTAGCTAAAATTCCACTTAACCTAAAATTCACAATATGCATAGAAACCACGATAATCTCGATAGCAGGAATTTGACGTCAGTTTTCATTTCATGTAACATCATCCAAAATTCCAACACTCCTTCCGAGAGTACCGGGGCTTTGTGTGCAATCCACATCAACGTAAATGTAAAGACCATAGGTTCATCAGTAGCGCATCATCGCCATAACCGTAATAAACCATCATTTTAATCCGATCTGTTCGCACAATTCTTGAATCCTCGGTGCATGTAAAGTTTTCGTAAGCAGATCTGCTACCATACTCGCGCTTGGTACATGCTCAGCCTCCACAATTTCACGTTTCGTAAAGTCCTTCAAGAATTTCAATTTTACGTCAATGTGTTTCGCACTCGCCGCGCTCGCCTCATTCTTAAGCTGTTTAATCGCGGCTTGATTGTCAATCTTCAGCACGATTGGCGTCTTCGTCTTCACACCTAATTCCTCGAAAAGCTCCTTCAAACCAAGTGCCTCTTTTCCACCTGCGGCGGCTGCAACAAATTCCGCCTCCGCAGTCGACAGAGCAACAGATCCTTGTTTCTTACAGCTCCATCCCGCAATAATTCCACACACAAAAATTACATTTGCACTGATGATCTTCCTGTCCACACGATCAGCGGCGTAGTCAGCGTCGCTATAACTAACAATTCGCAAAGGTAGTTTCATCTCTCCATCTCCACGTAAATGTAATTTCAAAGCCTTGGTGCCCTTCAAATATCTTGCAATTCGTTTTGCAATCTTGAAATCGCTCAGACTTGGTGCATGCGTGTGCCTTGTGGCACGGTGCACCGCAAACGATATATCCGGGCGAGAAATTCGTGATATCCATAACAAACTCCCCACAAGGGACTGAAAATCTTTCACCGTGGGCCCTTTTCCACGAGAATCAATCGGTAATTTTTCATTCAGTTCTTCATATTCTTCCAAACTTGATATGGGCGTTTTTACCACATTCGCCTCCTTCAAACCATGCTTGTCCAGCATCTCCACGATGGTGCTCTCCTGATCAATGGTATATCCGTTCGTTGGGTCACCCGTAATTCGCATACCGAGAAATTTCTCCACATTGCCCAAATCTTTTAGTTCCAAAACTTGCATTTTTTCGAAAAAGTCATCCACTAAATTAGTCTTCGTAGCTGTTACCAATAAGTCATCAACGTAAACTCCAACCACAATCGTGCCTTTTTCATCAATCTTCACAAAAATACATGTGTCCGTCAAACACTGAGAGAAATTCATCTTCACCAAAGTGTCGCACAATAGCTCGTACCATAAACGTCCTGCCTGTTTAAGGCCGTAAAGATTTCGCTTCAGTTTGAGCATTAGCTCTTTGGCATTTGTAGCTCCCAACTTCCAGTGTGTCATTCGAAATTTCCATGCCTTGAGGTACTTGTAGATAAATGTCGTTATCTTGTTCAGTGCTTGCCTTCGGATAGGCGCTCGGGACATCCCCATGCCTTGCCGGCACATTCCACACAATCGACAGTATTAATATGGTCTTCATATTATTTATCTCCATAACCGTCGAGAAAGTAAAAAAGTAATTTTCGCCATACACCTGTTTGTCTCCACGTGCCACTAAGCGAGCCTTGTATCTTTCAACAGTGCCATCATTCTTGAGTTTCGTCTTGTAAACCCATTTGGTGGGTAAAGTTTTTATCCCATCTTTTCGTTTCATCACTTCCCATGTCTTCAAGTCTTCTAGGGCTTTTAATTCTGTCTTCTCAGCGACTGCCCACTTCTCAGATTGCCCCCCCTTATGGGCTTCAAAGTAACTTTTGGGGTCCGGCGTTCCAGCGATTTTCCCACTGTCCGGATTGTCGACGTTACACACCGCAAAAGCAAAAAAACGAATTTTCTTCGTTTACTCCATTTACTTCTTCATCATTCGAAACTTCATCTTCAATTTCCCTGCGCTGTTTTTCATCCTCTTCGTACTCAATCAATCTCTGCGTCTTCTTTATTTTTCTCACCGACTTTCTTGGCGGTAGCGTTTGTTTGTATTTCTTGTCGCGATTTTTTGTTGTATTCTCCTTCGAAAGTGAATTTTCTCCACTGTTGTCGTGACTTATCTCCACATCGTCATTAACCATACGTAACAACTTTTCATTCTCCTTCTCTCCTAAGGTCTCCACGTGATAAACATGTCTCGTAGTCGTCACAACCCTGTCCTTCAAGAGCAACACCTTGTAACCTTTAGTTTCATCGCTCTTTCCAAGTATTAGAGCCTTTTCCGCGTGCTTTCCTAGTGACTTGTTCTTGGCATCTCGCCAAACCATGCATGGCGAACCGAAAATCACTATATCAGATATGTTTGCCTTTTTCTTTGTAAGGACTTCAATCGGAGACATCTTCCGTACATTTGCACGCGTTGGGCTGTGATTTAGAATATAGCTGGCGTATTCCGTTGCTTCAGACCAAAACGTAAGAGGGACACCAGATCCAAAAATCATGCAACGGATCATGTTGAAGATCGTCCTGTTCATGCGCTCCGCTTTGCCATTCGAGGCAGGGTTCCCTGCTTCAGTGATTTGTCTTCTGACACCAGTCTTTTTGCAAAACAAATCCACATTCCTGTATTCTCCACCTCCATCGGTACGTAATACGTGAATCCGGCAATTGAATTCATTTTCAAACCATGACAAGAAATGTTCAAATTTTTTCGCAGCTTGATCCTTTGACTTCGCGGGAAAAACGCGAACGTAGTTAGAAAAATGGTCAACAAAAACAACCAGGTACTTATTTCCACGTCGATCTTTGGGGGTAATCGATCCCTTTAGATCACTACAGATTACGCCACCGATTCTGTCAATCGGTGCGTTCTGTCCACTATCTTGCTTGGGCTGCTTCGTGCGGGTTCCTTTTCCTTCAGCGCAGGTCAGACAGTTTGGTCTGCGCCTGTCAGTTAGCCTTATGCCCGATGCCGGGTCTTTTGCCAGTCGTTCCACAGTGTCATAAGCCAAATGTCCCAAACTTAAATGAAAGTGATGTAATGACCCTTCTTGTGGGTCATCACATCCGTCACTCTCCATAGTTGTCATAATCATATTCGAGAAACTTTCAGTTATACTTAATTCCTTCATCAGACTCAACTTTGCTATGAATACGCACCCAGTAACATCAACATCAAATAATACACTATCTCCATGCATCATCGTCATCGTTTTCCCTGTGTCTTTTAGTGTGCATCCCTTCTTCTTGAGGTTGCCCAAAGAAATTAAATTCTTTGCCAATTTTGTAATAGGCTTCCGTAAGTAATATCGTCGCGAACTTGCTTTTCAAACGTACTTTTCCAACTTTGGTCACTCTTAATTTCGCTCCATCGCGCAACAACAAATCTTCGTTTTCTCCACAATCAACTGCATCTTCGAGAAAGTCTTCGCTTGATACGAGGTGTCGACTTGCACCGCTATCGATAATCCACAATTCTTTATCTTCCAATATGTCTTTTATAGGCGTTTTTTGTAATCTCCTTCCACTTTCAAGTGTCGACAATACCAAATTCTTCTCTCCATTTTCGTCTGCCCTCGACCTTGGCTTGCGCTCGAAATTCTTGCCCTGCGGTTTACGATTTCCTTTTCGGCAGTACTTTTGCGTGTGGCCTTCCATTCCACACGAGAAACACGTACGTTTTTTCTTCCGCTCATCAACAAAATTTACCATGCTTCTTGTTTGCTTTTTTGTCTTGACTGCGCCATCTTCCAACTCCTGCGCCCATGCGATCAGTTCTTGCGCATGCAGTATATAGTCCATACGCTGTGGATTGTATCTAATCATCAACCCCATTTTCAATTCAGGAGCTGCATACTTAACAATGTTCTCCACGATAAGGCGCTCGTGTGACCCACTTTCTCGTGCCAATGCCACTAGGTATAAAAAATGCTGGGTCCATGACCTCCTAGCATCTTTTCTTGCGCGAAAAGTACCGCAGCTTGCTGATGCGTAATGTTTACTTTAAAAGCGTGATAAAGTTGATCCAAAACATAGTAAAGCTCCTGCGATATCTGCCACCACGTCATTATGTTCGCTTGAAAGTAACTGGCCGCTACGCCCTCCAAATGTTCACTTAACTTGTTAACTTTCAAACGTTCTGTCCACACAAACCCAGACGAAAGTTGTGCAACATCCACTGCTTCAATAAACAGGTAGGCCCATTGCCTGAAACCTGCACCCAAACCAGGATAAATCTCTTCACCTGTAAAGTTTTTGATTGTTAATTTGGGAATTTTCATATTCCCACTTCGGTGTATATTCTGCCCTTCTTGGTTTTCATATACTCGCGGTCCGTTTCCGCCCGGCGCCTGCCACTGCGCGCCACGTTCAATTCCATTGTCGCCACCTATTGTCATCCGCTTTCCAAACGGGCCATTGTTCTTTACAGCTTCTTTGAATATGCTGCCTTGTTCCGAACTTTTAGACTTTGGCGAAATAATTGATGCGCAGTCTTCTGATTTTGCATATTCCATGGCCTCAATTTTCGTCTCCAAACGTTTTATGTATGCCAACATGGCCGCTACATCCACGTCTTCGTCAGCCATATTTCCACTCAATCAAAATCTGTAACCACAGACGAGAAACAAATATGCGAAAACGAGATAATCCAATGTCTCCCTTTGGTATAGGGGACTTCCACCAAAAATCGCACTTTGTACGAAAACTTTAGTAAACTTCGAAAACTTAGCAAAACTGGTCCTGAACCCCGTAACTTGGGCTCATAACCTGTTGGCAAATGTAGATGTCCACGTAATCACTTGTAGCTAAACGTAACAGCAATAAACACCAGTTAATGCGTTTATGACCTTGTTTGCCACAATGTATCGTGCTATCGGTTAGTATAGGCTATCTGTGTATGTTGTGCGTGTTCTCTTCACTCGAAATGTCCGGCC
>MIQA02002060.1:0-18220 GCA_001887855.2 Sclerospora graminicola | reverse complement strand
GATCATCATGGTGACCTTCAAATTTGCCCAGCTGTGTCGTTTTGTCCGAAATCTATTGCCCATTTTCTTAACCTTTCAAAAACATTCCAAATCAAATCATCAGCATGTGCAGGCATTTATTGTTCCCGTGTGTGTCGGCTAAGGGGCGTTCTTATAAAATGTCCCGGGATCCCGGGACCAAATGGACGACAACGATTGGCCTGGAAAGCGCGGGTAAGGTCACGTCGGGACGGCATCGGTCCCACCATCTGGCTTGGTCCCACGTTTTTTTTGGGACGTTGGGACTGGGACGGTCAACAAAAAATACGTCTTACGCAAACGATAGACTGATAGTGTTATCAGGATTTCAAAGCGGTGGCCAACAAGATCGAGCTCTTGGCTTGCTCCAACGTCGAAGGGAAAAAGTATGATGGCATGTCGGACATCCAGCGCTTTGTGTTCAATGTGAAGAACGGTCCGACGCCTTCAGTGAGCGTTAATGTGTCACATCTCGTGACCTCTAGCGGCTGGACAGACACACAGGTGTTTGTCTGCGCTAATGATGAAAGTGCGGCACGGGAAACGCTGACATTTGTAGGGTCGATGGAGGTGCGTAACCCTTATGGGTTACTACCCACCGTGCCGTACGGTATGCTTCCTTGTAGCGGTTTCTCGGCACTCGGATATCTGCTGCTGGACTTTTTCTTTGCGTTCTTGTTGATTCGGCATCGTCGCCAACTACTGTCGTTGCATTGGGGAATTTCGCTGATTTTATTAATCATCGCGTCTGCAGTTTGGTTCTACGCGTTCTATCGGATGAATAAAACGGGAGAACCCGTCTGCTGTCCATATCCGACGACATTTCTCATTGCCGTGATATTGGATGTACGTTGTTTGTTGTGGCTGAGCTACGTGTGTGTTTAAATGACGAGTAATCGGTGTGAAATGATGTGAAAATAATGACAGATGCTAATGCGCACCTTGGCTCGGATTATTTTGCTAATCGTGTGTCTCGGATACGGGATTGTACGAAGCACCTTACTCCGTGTTGAAGTGAGCGTGATTGCCGGTTTGTCGTTGGTATATTTTCCTTCGGTGATCGCTGACGAGGTGATGCGCGGCACGTCCAGTGGTGCCGACTTTCGTGAGAGGCCTACCGCTTGGTCATTTCTTCGGCTACTGTGTAACCTACTTTTGGTCATGTGGATTCCATGGAGCGCATTCTGCGAGATCTGCGGGAACAAAAGCAGTTTGCCAAGCTGAGTATGTATCGCTCTTTTGCGTGGTCATTAGCTGCTTTTATCGCATTTTTTACTATTCTGACGGTTGTGGCCGTCTGCAGTCGCCTTGACGTCTATGAGTGGGACGCTGAGTGGGAGTGGATGCAGCTCGTGGCCTCCTGTGTTAAATTTCACTGTCTCAGTCGCGATGACATTTATTTGGCGGCCTACTCAGAACAGCTCACAGTTTGCGTATTCCATGCAGGTATGTTTGAAAGGTCTATTCCTTGATAGTTTTCTCGTTATGGTAAATGATTTGGTTTTGTATGATGTCTAGCTGCCAATGACAGATAGTCCTGGCCTAGAGATGACACGAAAGACGCACGGTTCATCATCGGACGAGGATGTGAATCCAGAGATTGAGTCGGATTCGGATGAAGAAAAGTCTCGTCTTCCAGTGAGCACACCAAGGATAGCAACGGTACGGAAGGAGTCTAGTGAGTGATCTCATTCGTATGCTCGGTATTGTATTGTGTAGCCTCCATTTTGATTCGAGTGGTCCCGCGTGAGGACAACACTTAACGAAGCAGCATTTCCTTACTCCTGTGCTTGCACGCTAGCTGATTCTCGACAGAGCTAACACCGTTTCGCTAATTCTACCTCTCAAGCATCTTTTTTGTGGCCGCGTGATAATCGTAATGCGATGGAAATTAGTATAACGAAGCAGACCCCTGGCAGAATAATGGCGGCAATCGTAGCCGACGATCTGTCGTAATCAACTTGTCCCCCCCAATAACCTTTGCGTCATACTCTATAATCGTTTGAGCTTCGGGTTTACGCTAGGCCTTCTATTTTCGCGAATCAGTCGTCGTTCGTCGGTAAGAATGAACACTGCGTTCATGAATAGCTTAAAGATGTCTCTAAATATCTCTGCAGTAATTGCACATTAGCGAGGCTTATATATATTTTAGAGTATATCAGTTCGAACTTAATGTGAAAAAAATCAGACCAAAATTTGATTCTTATTTTCGGGACTTGGGACTGTCCCGGGGTCCCGTCCCGGGACATTTTGTAAGAACGGCCCTTAGTCATTGTAGGATATCGTAATGGACACTGTACGACTATCGCTCACCAAGAGACCCAGCAAAGAAAAGACACTTGCAACAAAGGAAGAGGATTTTTGGAACATGAAAACAAAGCTCAAGTCTTAGCTCGCCACTCAACTAAGACTGGCGAGCTAAGACAGGAAAAACTGAACGCAACAGAGGTTTCAGCAATCAAAGCCGAAGCGACTGTATTGGAAATGGCGGCGCTCTTGGTGCAAGAAAAGGGATCAAACGGATTTGCCGTGTGCCGATTGCAACTTCATGCAATGCTCGCAAAGAGAGCAACAATGTGAGTGAGGAAGACTGTCGGTGCTCTAAAGTGACTCACCCACGAGTTAGAGCAGCTCGGGGTCGCACGGGATGCGTTAGAGAAAATGTTTTATCTGTTGAAAGCGGATTTTGCTGTTTAGCATAAGGAAGTTGAAGATTACTGAAACAAAGGACCATTATACTGGATCGAAAGAAGAAAAGAGTCAGGATTTAGTGATAGAGTTGGAACGCGAACGGAAGTTCTATTCAACAATTGTTAGAACGCTCAAAAAGCCGAATCGAGCAAGCGAATGAGCGCAACGTCAAGGTATAAAGTCAAGCTCCGGTGCTTAAGACTAATTTTTAGAGTGTCTACTACAAGTGCACCGAGAAGGATGAGACCATTCGGCATTTTAAAAAGACGGTAGCCGCTCGTCAAGACGAGATAGAAACGCTACCAGAGACCGAACACTAAGAGGAGCTGCAACAGCAACAGCGAGGTCTGTATGAACGGCAGCTCCAAGCATCGCTATCAACTCGAAATGGAGTTATGTAAAGAGCATCAACGTGCTTCGCGAAAGCCGCAGCTCTTGCAACGCAAACATCGCGAGTAGTTTGAAGGAGATGAAGCGTGTTCGTCAAGCGATATAAAATATTAAACAAATTTCATAAATGAGTGGCAAATATGAAAGCAGTCAAACCTAGAGCAAAATGCATTTAATCGCAACTAATTATTCACAGAATTGTATTCTATGGCGTTCCACGATATAAACGGTAGAATGCAAGCCTGTCAAGACCAAACACATGCGCCCAACTACAGCTTAACTTACGCAACAGTTCGGTCTAAATTGCTTTTTTTCTTAAGCTCTTACAGAGGTCACGACATGATAGGGAGGCACACACCTATTCCAACTTATAGGTCCTCGTGGAAGGGGTACCACAGCGGCGGAGCTAAAATCGGACAATTTGGGCAGCCTGTTCTTGGATGATAATAACTTCCGGCGGGTGAAGGGCGGACGCGTCAAAATAAAGTCAAATTACAACTTACGGTAGGCCCGAGCGAATGGCATTAAACCTATCAGTGGTTGTACCCAACGAGCTTGCGCGCCATTCATAAAATGGTTTTTGAACTGGTAATTAGACTTGGCCGAGATGTCGAAGAACTGCAACTATTTTTATAGGTGGAACGTGATCTATTTAGCTTTCACTATTTGGTCCTTACCCTCAACTTGTTTCCACACAGTATGATAGAGATATTTTCGCACACGCGGAACAGATCTCAGTGCCAATTTGGAACGTTCTTATAGGTGATACGAGAGGCCACGTCGAACATGGTAATAGCAAAAGGGCCTTAAATGTAGAAGCCATCGCGCAGACCACCAAATTTCTCCCGTCATACCGTATCCCAGAAATTCAAGCAGATAGGGCGGCCGAAGTTCGTGTACGAAAGCACCTCCACTCCTAGCGCAGCTACGTACTATTCTTCTCGTCAGATGGCGTTACAAAAATGTGGTTTACCAACAACACCGTTACCAACGAGGATAAATTATTATACGTTTTGTCTTTAAAATGGCAAACGAATCACTGTTAAAAAATCTACATATAAAATAAATATCTGCTGCCTTGTCACTGCCATCTTCACAAAAGTATTCAAGCTCGTCCGACTGCATTTGTTCATGTTGGAAAGTAGTGTCATACGCTTATCACCCTCTTGGGTGTAGGTAGCCCCTTAGCCGATTAGAGCTTGTAGGGTACTTTGTTGCGTATGCTTTGTGTCCGTAGCCGGCTAGAGCTATAAGACAATACCACTTAACACAAAGACTTAGTTCTTTGGCTAAGTCGGAGGACTACCGTGCTGGTCCTCAACCTGTGCGTCGCTTATTTGTTTTAGTGTAAAACGGAAACGTATAATGTTATGTAAGGCTACTAAACTGACTTTTTTGTAACCTAAATGTTATATTAAGTGTCTTACTGTAATTTTTCGCCAAAATCAAGAATTTTACCTTTTCGCACTTTAGCTTCGAACACCAAATGGGTACAAAATTCCAACACTTCTTCCGAGAAATACTGGGACGCATCTCCATGCATATACATTTCGGACCTCCACTGGACTTGTACACACAGTAGCGCAATAAACCAGAATATCAAAAAAAAACATCACTTTAGCCCAATTTGCTCTCGTAACTCCGCAATCCTTGGCGCACACAATGTCTTGGTTAGCAAATCTGCTACCATATCTCAAGTCGAAACATGTTCTGGTCGCATCTTTACCCTTCCTTGTATAATCTCTGATAAACTTCAATTTAATATCCACATGCTTCGAACTGGAAGCGCTAGCTTCATTCTGCAGCTGCTTAGTTGCTGCCTGATTATCAATCTTGAGCACAATCGGGACTCGGGAAGGAATACCAATTTCATCAAACAAGTCTTTTATCCCAAGCGCTTGCCTCCCTCCAACTGCAGCGGCCATGAATTCCGCTTCGGCAATGGACTGCGCAACAGCTCCTTGTTTCTTGCATCTTCATTTTGCAATGATTCCATTTACAAAAATGACGTTCGCACTTATACTGTTGCAATCCTCCTTGTAAGCAACAAAAACCCCTTGGCTGTAACTGACTATGCGTATTGATGAGGATTCTCCACCATCGTGTTTTTTGAACCAGTTTCAAAGACTTCGATCCCTTGAGGTAGCGAGCTATGCACGCTTGCCATTTGAAAATCTAGGAGACTCGGTGCATGTGTATGCCGAGTCGCCCGATGAACCGCTAAAGCGATGTCAGGGCGTGTACATCGTGAAATACACAAGAGACTGCCAACGACAGACTGAAAATCCTTTATCGTAGGCATCTTCCCGTCAAACTTCGAAGACAACTTAATTTTCAAGTGATCCGAAAAATCAATTTCGAAAACAGGTGTTTTCACTGCGTTCGCATCTTACAAAAAAAACATGTTTTCCAGTAGTTCTTCTATTGTATCTTCTTGATCAATGAGGTAACCCGTTTCAAGACTTCCTCCTTCGATTCGCATGCCCAAAACCTTTTGACATACTCAAGGTTCTTGAGCTCCAACATTTTCATCTCTAAGAGAAACATATCCACCAAGCTAGAATTTGTTGCAGTTACCAACAGATCGTCAACGTATACGCCCACTAAAGTAGTGCCTTGGTCGGTTGGTTGTACAAAAATGCAGGTATCTGTCAAACATGGTCTGAAATTAATATCAACCAGTGTCTTGCATAACAATTCGTGCCACAACCTGCCAGCCTGTTTCTCCATACAGGTTCCTTTCAAGCTTTATGACCAGGTATTTGGCACTTTCCATTCCCAGTTCCTCAATTTTTCAGATGAAATTTCCATGCCCTTAGGCATCTGGAGATGAAATTCATACTATTCTTCGGTCGGGGCTTTTAGGTACGCGCTAGGTGCATCACCATGCCGCGCCGGCACCCCCCCCCCCCCCCGATTTGTGCCATAATTGATATGATTTTCATATTATTTAACTCCATGACAGTCGATAAAGTCACCAAATAATCTTCTCCAAAAATTTGTTTGTTCCCACGTGCGACCAATCTCGCTTTGTACCTCTCAACTTTACCGTCTGTCTTCAACTTGGCCTTGTAGACCCATTTCGACGGCAACGGTTTTTGTCCGGGGTCTTTCTCATGCTTTTCTACGTCCCAATCTCTTCGAATGCCTTTAGCTCTTCCTTTTCGGCCATCTTCCATGAGGCCCATTATGAGCTTTGAAATACTTAGCCGGATCCGTGAATTTCGAGATAATTTCATTGTTTGCAGCTGCTTCGTTCATTACAGCAAAATCTACCAACAAATTATCTCTCCACCGCCTTCGTTCGGCGTTTCTACTTGCCATCGCATCGTCATTTCTTTTTCCATTGTTTTTCGCCATTTTATTCGTTAGAGCTGCAGTTTTCGGCGTCTTCTTCCTTGCACGCCCTGACTCGGCTCGGAACGTTTTCTTCACGAGTGTCTTTCCGGTTTTTATCATGATCACTTGCATCTTCGTGGGCCGTTTGGCTTGCTTGTTCCCTCTTTCTTCGACGTCTGCTTCGCGATCGTCCAGTAATTCGGGGTTCTCGTCGTCTGCCCCTTGTAGAAGTCTTGCCACCTTCTGGTTCACCACTTCACTCAGTCTTTCTATTATATGCTGGGTAGTGGTGACTACCCGGTCTTTCAGCAAAAAAAAAACTTACCTTTAGTTTCATCATTCTTTCCGAGGATTAATGCTCGCTCGGCATGTTTTGCTAGGGACTTCCTGCGTACACCATGCACGGTGACCCAAAAACCACAATGTTACTGGTCGTGGTCGGTTGGACCGTCAGCATTTGAATTGGAGGGGCCCCGCCAAGATTCGACCGGGCGGGGCTGCGGTTGAGTATGTAAGTCGCATACTCAGCCGCCTCCGTCCAGAAAGTTAAGGGAGCTCCGGACCCAAAAATCATGCTCCGAACCATATTGAAAACGGTTCGGTTCATACGTTCTGCTTTTCCATTTGAGGCCGGGGTACCGGCCCCAGTAATATGTCTACGTACGCCCGTTTTCCTACACTGTTCGAAATTCTCCACCACCATCGATGCGTAAAACATGTATTCGACAATCGAACTCCTTTTCAAACCACCACAAGAAATGTTCAAACATTTTTGCTGCACGATCCTTTGACCGTGTAGC
This sequence comes from Sclerospora graminicola, assembly GCA_001887855.2. Taxonomy (NCBI): domain Eukaryota; phylum Oomycota; class Peronosporomycetes; order Peronosporales; family Peronosporaceae; genus Sclerospora; species Sclerospora graminicola. Next base: position 10,982 of record MIQA02002060.1, on the reverse strand, counting down.
AAAAACCCGAACATAGTTGGAGAAATGGTCGACGAAAGCGACCAGGAAATGGTTTTCGCCCCTGTCTCGTGGGGTGATAGGACCTTTCAGGTCACTGCATATCACCCCACCAACGCGATCGGTTGGTGAGTTCTTTCCCTCAGTCTTTTCTTGGTTCCTTAGACCTTTGTGTTTTCCCTTCCGCACAGGTCAGGCAATTTGGACGTGCATGATCCGTGATCTTAATGCCTGACCTTGGGTCTCTAGCCAGTTTTTCCACGGCGTCGTATGCAAGGTGATTAAAGCAAGCATGAAAGTGGTGCAATGTCTCCTCTTGGACATCGTTCTCCACTTCGCTCGACGCCACGCTCATCACCATGTTTGAGAACTTTCGCGATGTATTCATCTCCCTGATTGCATACAAACGCGCGACAAAATATGATCCACACACTTCAATTGGTAATAAGACTTTGTTTCGAATAACCAATTCGATTGACTTTCCGTTATCTTTTAAAATACATCCATTTTCACGTAGACAACCGCGGGAAATTAGATTTTTGGCCAACTTCGGCACAAAAAAATCACTTCCGACAGCGTTATTGTGGTGCACGTGGTTGCGCGTGACTGTCCCTTTAGGGTGACCTTGCCGACTTTTGTTACCACCAATTTTCCACCATCGGGGAGAGTCAAAGCTTTTTCATCCGTGCAGTCTCTTGAGTTTTCTAGCATCTTTTCGTCAGAAACCACGTGCCTGCTGGCTCCACTGTCAACAATCTATAGGTCGTCGTCAGTGACAAACATATTTCCAAGATTTCCACTTTTGATGCGTTTTTGTTCGCCCATGGCAAGCGCGAAACGTTGCTCAGACATCTGGTTGCCACCACACCCTCTGCGTTCAGTTCTTTTAAACTGTCTGCGATGTCTTTGTCGGAAGCAATCTCTTCGCATGTGCCCTTCGTTTCCACAGTTGTAGCATACCATTTTGTAGCCATTTCGTTTACGGAATTCACGACAATTCTCCCGGACTTTTGCGCGTCATCATCTAGCTCATGTGCCCATTCCACAAGATCATGTACATATTGTATGTAGTCTTGCCTCTGTGGGTTATACTGACCATCAGGGCAATCTCAAGTCTTGGAGCGGCATATTTGACGATATTTTCACAGATAAGACGCTCGCATGACTCGCTTTCTTTTGTCAGAGTCATTATATACAAGAAATGTTCCGTCTATGCCCTTTTTCGGCCGCAAATAAGATGGCGGCTTGATGATTCGTGATATTTACATTGAATGCATTCAATAATTGTTTCAGATCAATATAGAGGGTTTGGGTGATCTGCCGATATTCGTTTGGAAGTAACTTAAGACCACCCCTCCAAATGTTCGCCCAGTTTATTAACTGTTAACCGTTCGTTCCACACAAAATCAGACGATAGTTCTGCAATTTTCACGCCTTCGATAAACAGGTAGGCCCATTGTCTAAAACCTGAGCCAAGTCCCGGGTAAAGTTACCCACCCGAAATAATCTGAATAGTTAATTTTGGGACTTTTATGCCCCCCGGCATTCCAGCCTGATTTCTGAACAGATTTACTTGAGGGGCGATTCCCGCATCCACCCCTTGCGGGCCAATTCCTGGCGGCTGTTCTGGTGCCGCATCTCCGGCACCGCCGCGCAAAACTCCGCGGGCAGCAGCATCTTCACCACTCAGATCATTGAGTGTCATCTTCATTCCTAACGTACCGTGATTCTTCAACGTGTCCCGGAAAACACTGGCATATTCCGAACTCTTGTTCGAGCCTGGTGATGTGCTTGAGGGCCGACCCAGTTGATCTGGCCTCCTCCACTGCTTCGAGACGTCTATCCATGCGCTTTAATACTCCAGCACTGTCTCCATATCCACTTTCGACTTCTCACCTTTTTTTCTGCCATACTCCACGAAAAAAACTTAGATCGTGAGAGAAAACACTTAACCGAAACAAGATGAAAACTTTGATGGCCACGTAGAAAAGAAAAACTTAGTCTCGACGAAAAACAACTTAACCGAGACGTAACCATAACACTTCATTTGTCCACAAAAATTGCGAAAGTTAGAAAAAAACTGAAAACAAATTTAATTGCAAAACACTTGGTTAAGGCCCGTAACCATTGGGGTCATAACCTGTTGGGTAGTGTTGCACGCTTGACACCTTCCTGGACGTAGATAGTCCCTTAGCCGATTAAAGCTTGTAGGGTACCTTGTTGCGTATGCTTTATGTCCGTAGCCGACTAGAGCTATTAGACAATATTACTTAACAGAAAGACTTAGTTCGATGGCTAAGCTGGAGGACTACCGTGCCGGTCCGCAACTTGTGTGTCGCTTATTTGTTTTAGGGTAAACTGCCAATTTAGGGCCTTCTTTAATTTCTGTGCAATTTTGTAGTCATAACTTTTCGCCTATTTATAATTTGTCGCAAAAAAATATTGGGTAAATGTCCAACTAATCAGGATTTTTTATAGAAGTTTATCTATCGCTAATGGGCTAAGAGCATCTCCAGTCGTATGATCTATTCTATTCTATTTTGGAAAGCTATCCGATTGATGATTGGTCGTTTTGGAATAGCAATACCGCAACAGAGTTCTGCCCCCAGTCATCGTGTGCTATTCTAATACTTTATTACTGTAGGCCAGGTAAGAGCATAATCATGCCCATCGAACATGACCTCACTGCAATCCACTTCGACACATTCAAAATCTGATAAAGAGGGCACAACTAGCAGCGCAATAGTCAAGACACGTAATGGTGTTCGCTTTGAGCTAGGTTATATTCATGTAGTTTCCTTCCACTGGATGATATTAACAATGTGGTGCTGACACTTGACGACCTTTGAATCAATTACCGCTTTCACTTACAAGGATATATTTGTATGTCAAATCGGTTATATTTGAACTGAGTCACCATATCAATTGAAGCTAAAGAGAAACAAGCAGGAACCATACTACATCTCGGACGTTTCAAATTATTAGAATACATGGCGTTTTGTAAACCATGTAACACGTCCTTCAGATCATAACTATGGCGTCTTTTCAATATAGAATAGTAAAATGCCAATTCGTTCTTCCCTTAACAATTGGCACTTTCTGGTTGAGAGCACCGCATTTGACGGACGTAGTAGCATTGTCAATGTTAGCGAAAATATTCAACGGCGTTTAGCTGCGTAACCCTAGTGCACAATGTCTTAGTCCGACGTCATGCAGATGACTTGGATTTTGTATTGAAATATACGGTACACGAATCGATCTACTGTTCTATTTTGGCTCCGAATAGCACAGGCCGGCGTATTTTCTGGCTTAGAATAGCAATAGCGCAACGACTGGCTAGCAGAAGTGCGCTATATACGATTAATTGCCGTTTTTATGAATAGAATAGCACACCGACTGGAGATGCTCTAATGCATCAAAAATCTCAATAGCACACCGACTGGAGATGCTCTAATGCATCAAAAATCTTTCTGCTCGCGTCTCGCAAAAGTACGTATTGTCAATTTGGGTCCGCTTTTATATGGGTTTTTGTATCACTTTTACCACACATACCCCTTTTAATACTAGCAAAAACAAATCTTCCAATCGGTACGCTGTCATTTTGTTTATTTCTACCAATTGGTACGCTGACATTTTTTGTCAACGCTTATTGTGTAAAACCAGGAGCGGCCTCAAAGTGGCAGTTTACCTTGGTGGTATATACTGTAAAACCTGTATTAGAACCCCCATCCCTTGAATTTGAACAGAACCCCAGGTCCACCTGGGGTTAATTCTATAACCCCATCCCTCAAATAGAACCCCACCCAATTTAACAATTCGGTGTATAAAATTATTTATCGGTTTAATTAGGGAAGTACCTCATAGTTAATTGGACTAACAGTGGTCGACAGCATCGAGGACATTTTTCTACCCCCCATTTTTTGGCACCAAAATGTAGATCAGAGTGCGTAGAGCTTAAAAAAGGTCTCCGGCTGCTTAGCACTCTCTGGTTCAATCAGAAACGCTGAATAAAAAATCCCTTTTTATTCTCTGAGTACCCACTATTACGGGCTAGCCGTGTCCCATAAAAGCCAATCTGGTGACTGTGGTTAGGTAAATTCGACCAATCATATGCTTCAAATTACAGATAGGATTTGCCTACGAAAGCAATACCCGTTTTTAGCAGCGGTGAACCCCATTTATTGGTCACTCTACATATATTATAAGTATAAGGTATTACAGTATATGGCTTCTTGTAGTTCAAATCGTGGGTTCTGATTGGCTTTGAAAGCATTCAGGTTAGGGGGCTTCAGTAATTATAAGGTTCTGCAGCGACTTTAAGGCGCTTAGCTCCTAAAATCGCCACATATGGAGTCATTTGAACTTGACAGATATCCTGAAAAATTTAAACGAAACAACAAAATAGCAAAAAAGTTATAAAGGAATATGTCCTCGATGCTGTCGGCCACTGTAAATAGCGACAACAATAATTCCGGTATAGCGAGCGAGCAAAGCGCGCCAATTTTGCGCGCAATTATCTTGTAATTACGTAGGTCAAGAATTGGCGAAACTTTGAAAGCAACAGAGAGCGCATCCCGACGAGACTACTGTGGTGGAGCCGATTTCCAAATCCATGACCGAAGTCGTGGGTGGAATCCGGATACCCACTGGCCCGGACGACCAACTATCGGAGGGGGTACTCCGTCGATCCTGATCAGCATCGGAATCAGATGAATCACCACTGTGGTGACTGATCTGATCCTCCCGGTCATCTGGCCGGTCTTCATGCTCGTCAGGATCTATGTTTAACTTCATCTCACCTTGTGTACCCGTTGATCGGGGGTGGTTACACTCACTTAGGTGGACTCGGTGACGAAAAGGATGATCTTGATCAGGTCGGAGGGGATGACCTTCTCGAGACGGGGGGTGTCCTCGGGTGGAAATCTTCACCGGAGAACGGGTTGGGGTCGATACTTAATCAGTATCTAGGCACTGATCAGGAAAGTTCGTCTGATCAGGCCAGCCAATGAGAGAGATATAACGAAACCAAGAAAACGCGATCAATCCACGATCTTCCACAGTAATCCACAAACGTTATCTCCACAAAACCTTTACCAATATTATTAACGTGTTCCAAACACGTGCGCGTTGCGGGTGAGGTTCGATCACCTAAAAACAAACCCGTCGGGGGTCTTCCGGTAAGCCAAAAATGCGTCTAAGCGCGTCTTAACCGGGAAATAGATGAGCAAGAGGGGACTAATCAACCCTGTGCTCCCAATGACCGCACACGTGGCGGAGCGACTCTTTGCTTTAGGGGGAAATCTAAACCTGTTATTATATATGCAATGTCCTATACCTGTGTACCATACATCAACTCATGCCTGACCTTTACTTCGAACCTATTTACTTCGTCGCACGGTTGCGTAACACCCTCTTGCCCATCCTGGCTGCATCTTCAAGCTGATCTGTACCGCTTCTGCCCTGATCACGACCCGACTCTTCAAAAGATCTTCGACCCATCCTGATCTTCAACCAACGACCTTGAAAACACTTGAGACCTGCTCTTCAGCACTTGTTCACTTCGTATATAGTCCGACCAAAACGAGAACTTACTTGCCCTTGCATATCAACGCTGATCAGAGGCTGATCAGCCCTGATCACGATCGCCATAGTGATCGACCAGGTGATCAGGTGGTGATCAGGCTGATCAGCCTTGATCACCTCGGGAACGCTCTGGGTCATCATCATCACAACTCAATTCATCTTCCAAACCACACTTCCGATCTTTATACCCCGTCAGGACAACCATACAACAGCGATCTCGGCTGATCAGGCCTGATCAGGGCTTGCCACGTCATCTTCGGACAAACCATAAGTTATCATCACTCGCGAACACCGATCTCGACTGATCAGGCCTGATCAGGCCTTGCCATGTCATCTTCGGACCAACCAAAGGTTCACATTACTCACACAACCTGTCACTCCACATGCCCGATCTTCATTCCTCATCTGATCTTCATTGCTCGGGCATGACAGACCGATCAGGCCGTAACTTCGTATCATAGTCAGCTTCAACCACTATACCATTCAGAGATCGGCTGGTCACCTGCCCTTGATACGTCATGTCACCAGTCACTCTTTCTTATTTCATCCACGTGAACTCCACTTAGTGACTGTAATACCGATCGTGATCGTGATCTCCATCATTCCGCCAGTGCCTGGGACTGGGCTTAACGACCATACTTGGCTGATTTCTCCACGTCGTGAATATCCGTTGGCCACCACCTTTTCTTCTTAATCGTGATCAACCTTTTCCCACCCATCAACCGTCATATGTTGATGGGTGTTCTATCGTCACCAATCAACGGCCATGTGTGGTCCACTTCAGTCCCAATATTTTCCGATCGCTTCACCACAGCCGCCCCTGAGACTAACTGTAGCCGCACAACGACTGCAGTTCGACTCACTCACTTTGAACTTCCTCTCTGGTGATCACCATGGCCGACGCAAGCCAATCTCCTCTTCCTTCTTCGTCTTCTTCGGCTGCCCGCCTGATCGCTTCTTCGTCCTCCGTCTCCAGCTCGGCTACCCCTGCGATCGCCCCGATCACGACTTCTACGCCGATCACGACCAGCCTCATCCGTCCGACAACTGCTCTCGCTTCCTATCGACCGTCTTGGAGTCTTCCTGCTCGATCTCCATCAGATCGCCCTCTTCGTTCCTTGGAGCAGCTCGCTCGCCTGATAGATGGATCGGGTCCATTCACGTTGGGGCCCGTGGAGGCTTGTCGGCTACGGTCGGAGCTCCGAAGTGCAATTCCCGAGTTGGTTTCTCTGTACGATACCAACCGGGCACTTACGGCTGAGTTATCTGATCGTCGGTTCGCGGCTGATACCTCGGCACGTGATCCGCTGATCTGGCTGCCCAGCTGTCGGCTCTCCGGCTAGATCATGACCGGCTTGGCCAAGACCTGCGAGACCTGACTGATCGCTTTCAGGGTCTGACGATGGAGCGTGATCAGTTGTCGGCTGACCTCGCTGCTCTGCGACTTTCCAAGCCCTCGGACACCGTCGCCTCCTTACAGTCGCTGATCGACTCGCTGACTATTACCATCCGTGATCAGGGTACGTTCATCTCATTCACTTCTTCTGTAGTCCGTATTTGACTCTCCATGTTATTTCCAGATGAACGTATTGAGGCAATGAAGAGTTCGATGGTCGAGATGGTAGATCATCTGCAACGCATCGATGATCACCGTCTCGACCGTGATCAGCTTCTGCACGACAGGATTCGTACTGCCGAGGATGTAGAGCGTCGGGAGATTGAGGCTCGCTATTCGGATGAGCAGGTCCAGCTCTTGACCAACCAGCTTTCTGATTCTCGCATCGGCCGCACCGATATACAGAAGAGGTTGTGCGAGAGTCGGAAAGTGGCTGAAAATTGCCGGCACGAACTTAATCTCGCTCGGGTCAAACTTGAAACTCTAGAGCTCGATGATCGTGCCTGGCTTCAGCATAACGCTGACCTGAAAAATCTCGCGGTGCAGACCATGGATAGGTGGACCAAACCAGACACCGGTTCAGGGTCAGTTCGGACGGCCTTGCAGCGGCTTCCTGGGTTGATCAGCTCGTTTACTCCATCTGGCACACCGCCACAGTCGCCAGAGTTTGCCCCGCCTTCGCCCGCGTCCTCGGTCGCTTCTTTGCCTGTCCGTAGTGCTGATCAGCCCGTGATCAGCACTTCAAAAGCTCCTGCGTCATTTCAATCTCGTTCACCGGCGACTCCAAGATCAGCGCCTTCGGCCTCGAGTTCTGGGAAGCGTAAGCAGACCAGCTCGTCGAAGCAAAAGATGATTCCCGCGAAGCGATCACGTCTTGTGATCGACTCGGATGACGAATCAACTGATTTGGACGAGAGGACGTTGTCTGTTTTGTCCCGATCGCGCAGCACTGATCGCCGTACGCAAGTACCAAGTTATTCCGGCGTGAATTCGCTGGCCCAGGCCGTTACTTTGCTGGAGTCAGATGACGACGATGACGATGATCTCGAGGAGGCACAACCGGCTCAAGCTGATCCTGACATTCCTCCGACAGCCACTGGGGCAGCGATCGCCCCGCCACCCAATTTTACGGGCGTTTTTCATCCCGGCGCAACAATCGTCGATCGGAGAAAACGACTACAGCTACAATCCGAACCAACCGTCCATGGATCTGTATGTCGTCATGCAGGGCAAGCCGACTTCCGCTCACATGGCCACACAAAAACCTTGGAGTGCTGATCAAGTCTGGGATCTGACGCCTCGGGTTCTTGAAGTGCGGCAGAAAAGCGTCCCTCGCTTGTGGTCCCGCCCGCCAGGCTGGATCTTTCCGATCAGATCGCCGGCACCCAAAGACAAGCAGTGGCAACCAAGGTTGCTGACCAGAGGTGCTATCGAACTTATGATCGATTCAGCACCCTGGGATGTCCTCCTGACACCCATGCCCGGGCTGACGTTTCCTGATCGCCCTTGGTTTGTCGAGTTACAAGGACGCTTGGCTTTATATTACCAGGAGCACGTGCAAGCGATATGGGAGGCGACTCACCATTTCCCGATCACGACGGCGATGCGCAAGGACGCGTGGATCGAGCATTACTATCATGCTCGCAAGCGTCGACGCACCAAAGCCGGGGCTGCTTGGGCCACGATCTGCGATTATATCGTCGACGGAATCCTGCACGGCGAGTGTGATCTGGACGTGTTCCTGTTCCCTGGCGTCCTGCATTTACCTGTCCGTCGAGCGGGATCGCGAGGACTCAAGGCTGACGGCGGGGATTGGTATCCCGGTTATGGGCACATAACTCCGGTCGCCACACTGCGTGATTGCTTGCTTTGGACTGATCAGCATGAACCTTGGCGAAACCAGTTCCGATCGAGTCCCATGGATCATCCAGGGTACAAGGTTTCTCGCCTGCGCACTAAATATGGCCCGTGATCGTCGTGATAACCAACCTTTATTTCGTTTTCCATAATCACTTAATATATCACGACATTTCTTGATGATCTTCTCGTTCCACTTTCGTATATCTTGTTCATGTCTCATTATCACTTCCATCTTGTAGGTCGATCGCTCTCATGTGTACAGGTATAATTCTTGAGTAATATATATATGTATATGCATCCGTTTCTTCCAAACCAGTCCAACCGCCCTGATCTCCACTTGCCCGATCTTCATATTTGCTGATCAGTCACGATGTGTCAACCCAGGCTATTGAGATTCCTGGTTACCCTCTTCGTGGGTTTGCATCACTTCAAATCGATTCCTTCTCACCCGATCACGTTCGAATTCCCTCAGTAACGCTCCACAGTTCAGATCACGCTCATCTATCCACTCGGGATCGTCATAACCCTTCCAACGAACCAAATATTCACGGTGGGTCCGGCCAAAACGGGTCTTCTTGCCTGATCGGGTATCCAAAACCTTCTCCACCTCGAATTCGTTCGGATCCAACGTTCTTTCCCAACTATCCTCGGGTAAGAGAACCTCGTCAAAATCAAACCTTGGCTGATCATCACATGACAGCCCAGTTTTAGGCCGATCAGGGTATTCTCGGACCAGTTTCAACTTCGACAAGTGAACAATCGGGAAAATTCCATAATCAGTACCCGCGGTAATCAGCCGAGCGGCATGATCACCGATTAGTTCGGCTACACGGAACGGTCCATGCCACAAATGTGCTAACTTCTTGGCATATCCTTCTTTCACGCGATCCAAGTAAAGCCAAACTCTTGATCCTGGCCCGATATTATGCGAATTGGCCTGATCATTGTTCCGATCAGCTCTTTCTTGGATAGCCCTTCGTAATCGTTCGTTGACTTGTTCCCGCGCCTGTTGATAGTGACGTTGGAGTCCCATACGCCATCGACGAGCTTCGCGATCTCGACCTCGTGTGCAACCAACAGGGATCACCGACTCGATGGTAGATCGGGGGTCCCAACCATATGCCAGATAGAATGGAGTATCTCCCCTGATCCGATCAAAAGAGGAATTCAACGCAAACACCAGTCTCTCCGCATATTCATCCCAATCTTGTTGAGCGGAGTCTGCGACATACATCTTGATAGCCCTGGTCAACGTTTGTACCATCCGCTCGGCTTTACCATTCGCCTGTGGACGGTAAGCCATAGTCGCGCTCTGTTTCTGGCCAAGCATCTGATTAAAAAATCGGAACACTTCGGCCATAAAACCTGGTTCACGATCATGCCTGATCACTTCACTGGCTCCAACCGTCGAAACACACATTCTTCGTAACTGCAAGCGACTTGTTGAGCCGTTCGTGTAGATCCCGCTTTCGCGATCACCAATCCCGTGAACAGATCAGTCCAGATCAGCAACTCAGTATTGCCCTTGAACGATTTGGGAGGGACGGTATGTGATCCATCGCGATCACCTGGAAAGGGTAGGTCGCCTGGATATTTCCAGGTGATCTCCCCCGGATATTGGGCATACCTTTTCCAGTTTCGCAATCCGTACATGTCCCAACAAACTTTTGTATACTTCGATATAATCCTCTCCAATGAAAATGTTTACGGATCCTGTGATACGTTCGTCCTACACCCTGGTGGCCACCCTCCAAACTGACATGATAATGGTGTAAGATATCAGCTTGTAAGGTCTCCGGGATCACGAGTCTGGCCGATCGGTCCAAATCCGCATCGGCCTGATCAGCTTGTACTAGTAAAACAATAGATCATTCTCGTCGATCTCGTAGTTAGACGCGATCTTGGCACAATCTTTTGCCTCACTCTGGCTCAGCTTCTCCAGATCACCCTTTAGAAACGCCTTCAAGTCACTGATCCATTTTTCCTCGTCTTGAGCCTTGAGAATCCTTTCGATCCGCATCTCTTGTACTATTTCCTCTGTCAGGCTTTCGCGAGAGTGTGATCTGTTGGGTGGTGATCTGGTTCGTGATCTCGTCGTAATCAAGATCTGGGCTGCTTCCTTTTCATTTTCCACACGGATCAGCTC
>MIQA02002057.1:0-12727 GCA_001887855.2 Sclerospora graminicola | reverse complement strand
CGTTCTTTCTCTAGTACTCCAGATAAGGCCGTAACTATATGTCGCCTTGACTTTGCATTGTCCCGGACCATTCGTTGAAGATGCTGCAAGCGTCGTCTTCGCCGTCTTGCCACCTTCTTCCGAATGTGATATATTATGTCACGCCATATATCAATTCGTGTATCCCAACTTGGGTCATCATCAGTTCTACTATTGGAATTGATGATGTGATCCCGTAAAAGTGAGTGTATGTGACCCCGAAAAAGGGTAAGGCATTCGCCGATTGTTCATATACTTTTGGGATATGCTGGGATCTTTTAAGCATAAAAACACCTGGTTGTGATCTGATAATACCGGTGGTGCTTCTACTGCCGCCCAGATCACCCAGTTTTTCCAGTTATCTGAGACGTAAAAACGATCAATCCGGCTGGCTTGATTCCTTCGCCAGTATGTGAAATGATCTGAAGGGTCGATAGTTATATCATCAAGAGCCGGCATCATTAATAGTCGAGCATCCCATAATCCCCACTCCTGTACTAGTCTCACCAAAGCCTTACTCTCTGGTCGCATTAATCGCTTTCCACCCAGTCGATCTAACGCCGGTGAATCAACACAATTAAAGTCCCCTCCCAGGATACAATTCAAAGGTTTTCGTTCAAACATCGTCCGAAAAGCTCCAAAAAAATTTTCTCGACATTTAAAATCACTGGAGGGACCGTATACATTTAGCACTACCACATCATTCCACTTGACTATGAGTAATCGATTTGACCACACATTTTGCTTCCACGAGATTACTTGGTCTGCCACCGCCGGGGATAGTAATATCGCTACCCCTCCTTGTTTCGCTGTGTGTATACTCCAGTATGATAATGTCTTATTTCGGCTATGATGACCCCACAGAGCCGCCCACTTCCGTGACACCTCTTCCTTTTCCGCCAAAGAAGCAATGTGTGTTTCTTGAATTAAAATGATGTGTGCCACATAATTAGATTTATCCCATCGCCTGGCATTAAACCAGGCGTCGATGTCTTTTTTAGCGAATCCCCGTACATTTTGACTGACAAACACTGATGTCAACTTATTCATCTCTGATGACGCCTGCCCCGATACCGGCTGATATTCAAAATCTCTCAGAAGTCGATGTGTCGTAAAAATGTCTAATCTTTGCATGTTATAATATGTCGAAACAGATGTCTGCCCTACTGCAGTGCCCTTATTATCGACACCGACCTTCGTGTCTTCAATTGCTGGTACTGCTGTGTTCCCCACGAGTTCAATTATTCCTGCTGAGTACATGAACGTGAACAGATTCTTCCACGCTCCTGTGATCCCAGTATTACCCCATTGATATAAGCCGCATAATCCGTATTCGTTTCCACTAAGAGGAGGTGTCTCTGTAACAAACATACAATGGTGTCTGTCGGCTGATAATTTTCTCCTGAGAGAGCAGCGATCTGTTCTGCGAAGAGATGCGCACTGAGAAGCATGTTCGCTAGCGTCGACATTTGTCTTGGAGCTAATAATCGTAATACTGCATTTCCTCCGAATTGAATCTTCCTTAGTCGTGCCCATTCCTGTGAGCTGTTCATAATCGCAAGTTTTTGTGCTGAACTGTTCATTACATTAAAACGTTTCTCCCAGTCCGAAAACCATTCTTCTGCTATATCCACTAGCCCTTCTCTTTTGCCAGCTTCTACGACTTCAATCCAACATTGTTCCCGCCATGTTTTGGTGAGTTCCACCAGCACCCTTCCATGTACACTGTCGAGAATGTGGTGAGCTCCTGGTACTTCCTTCAGCAAGTGCAACAATCTATTTCCTTCTAGTCGTGCTGCTTTCAGCCAGAGCGTCTTTGTTGAGCTTAGTACCGGGAAAGGAATTCCAATGTGTTCCTCCCATTGTAACAATAATTGGTTCCATGCCGTCTTGAAATCATCCATTGACAGATTCATAATATTTGGTTCCGATTCACATTTCATCATTTCATCACAGAGTTCCCGTTGAATCGGTACTATCTCCATTGCTTCTACCTCCTCCCCGTTAGTGTCTCTCCGACAGATCCGTTTGGACATTGGGGTGTCACTCTTTTCCGATGCTATCGTATCCTGCGAACTCTCCATATGCTCTGATTCCTTATATTCAGAATCTGAGGCTGCACTGTCCGTCAGCTGTAATTGTGCTTGTTCCGCTGTATGATCCCACCGCACACGTTCGTACCACTGTTGAAGTATCGGCTTTGAGATTTGGTATTTCTGTTGCAATTTCGTGCAAATATCCTGATCTGACAAATCAGCTTGGATCAACCGCTCTTGTTCCGATAAGGACAGTTTCATTACAGTGTCTGATAAAAAGTGTAACAGTTCCGTCATCCGGGGATCCCTCGACCGTAGTATCTGAGTGATCTCGCACTTCGGCCCGTGGTGAATCGTAGGTCCAGCTAATCGTTGTAATAGATCGGTATAATTGCCGTCCCAATCTTCAGGATCCTAGGGTGATTGATTACCGTAGCTAGTGATTGATCCATCCGAAGTAAGTACCAATTCCTGGGAAGAAGCTGGCGAGATTGAACTAAAATTCTCATCTGGGCTCGTAATCTGAACTTGTTGAGACTGCCCAACTGGCTTTCTGTTACCATTCTCTCCTTCATGTTCTACAGTGGTGTCCTTGAGACGCTCATCATCAAACTCCTCATCCTCGCTGTTATCCTTCATAGTTATATCCTCCGTCACTTGATACCGTTTCCCATTTAGGAGAGCTGAATAGTGTTGCCCACTATATACTAAGATCAACGGTCGTTGGCCATCTTGAAATTCCGTCATTTCAGCTGTGAGGTATGTTCTCATCTTCTCGTAAAATATACCCACTGTCATCGGGTATTCTCCACTCGTTTGAAATGTTTTCCCTTTGATTGATCTTGTTTCAGGTACTAAATGTGATAACACAGGAGCTCTCATCCCAGCTGGGTGACTTAAGACAAATATTTCCCGTTGAAGCAGCGTACTTAGGGTTTTTAAAGTGTCTGTACACCCCCATTTAGTCCGTGGAATGATTTCGTCGATTTTTGTGCTGCTACCCGCAAACTCCAGCAGGTATTCCTGGAACTGCTTTCGAGATTCCTTTGGCGTGATCTTGTCATCTGCTCGTCCTAATTCCATTAACGTAGGTTTCCTCGTGCCAGGAGGAAATTTCAAGTCGAAGTCTAGGAGCGCCCTAATAATACAACCTTCCTTTAATTTCTTCGCCATAGATTCCAATAATTCCACATTATCCCGGAGCTGCTGTGAACAGGCTAAAGCTTGACACACCGCGTAGACCTAACAGTTACCTGTCGCTGGGGTTGGTGTCGCCATTAATCCTAATGCTTGAATGACGTTTGGTATTGATGTCAAATCAACTCCCCCTTCCTCTTGATCCTCTGGCATTTTTACTAGTTGAATAGCTCCCTCCTCCTGTTCCACTTGGGTGATGGCTTCATGAAGAAAAGTTTTCACCTTTCCTTCTTGCATCAGTAAAGTGGCCGCTTTCTTCTGAAGGATAATTGCTTTCTGCTCTCTCTCGAGCTGTCGTGCATGTCGGTCCTTTTTTTCTTTTTTCCTTGTTCTTTTGTATCTGCTATTCCTGCTGACACTCGTTTTTCCGGTTGACTTTCTGGTGTTTTGTTTCCTTCTTGAGTTGACTGAGCTATGTGTCTTTGAAGACTTGACTCAAATTGAGTTTTTGTCGTCCTATTCTCAATCACCGTATCGTCTTGTTGACTTATTCCACCACGTCCTTTAAATCGCTTTACTGTTACCCGGTCCGACGATGTCGGTTGACTTCGTGATTGCATATGAGGGTCATCCTTGGGTTCATCATTCTTCTGGTTCACACCCATGTCCTCCTGTTTGGTCGGTGTGACGCATGCTATTGTCGCCGGTCCCTCATCCTTGGTGACTGTTGCTCCTTTTTCTTCCTCGTTTTCTTGTGATGTTTGAGCCTGTTCTTGACTTTCCCTACCGCATCGACCTGTGCTCGAAGTTCGTCCATACTTCGGAAGGTTGCTTCTTGGGACGCGTATTGTTTTAAATCTTGCAGTTTAACTTCAATGCAATTCGACTTTAACGATTCTGCAAGCGGTTTGACGCACTTCCTCATAGGGTGACCAATATCACCGCACCGTAAACACTGCTTTCGACCCCGTATGGAGGGGTGTTCGATGATAATCATAGTATGGCCCCAATATATACGTCTGACATCCTTTAATGCTGTTGGGCAAGCATCTGATTCCACGATTAATTCCCATTCTGTTGACGTATCCGAAAAGGGTCCACCTTTGTCTAAGTCGTCCAATCGAAAGTCCACTACAAGCAACTTTTTTTAGAAAACCCGATAACTTGATTAGGTCAACTGACCTCGTAATATTTTTCAATATACAAGCGTAAAACCCATCGTGAGTGAACTTTTCCCCATTACTGTCCAGCTGATTCTTCCAGGCTGATACGTCCACAGAGGCTGCCTCATGATGTAAGTTGTATAGTGGGTGGTCAAACCTATGAAATGGTACCATTACTCCCACAAACTTCTTCGCCATTTCCCGTAAAAGTGAAAATATAATGCATGCTTTCCTCCATCGTAGCTAATGTTCTTAACTTGCGCCACCATACGCCATAATTCTCCACTGCCAGAGCCTCGTGTGGCTGCTGCTGTGGCGATGCTTTCTTGGATGCTCTTGGTACTCAAGAAGGCTTCTTTGATCGGACTCTCGCCTTTTAAATTCATTACCAATCATCCTTCCACTTGTGCTCGGATAGTCTGCACCAGTCGTACCTGTTCGTCAATTTTCATGATTCGTTTTAGGAATTGTGGTAGTTGCTTGGCAATAATTGTTCCTTCTACCAATCCTTGCACTATTTTCCACTCATCGTCACTGCCTTTTCGCACCGTCAGTGGTGCAAATTTGCCATACTGCTTCTCACAGACTTCACGTAATCGAATAATTTCCTCCGGCGCGTAAACTTCTGTTTTGAGTAGAAACGTCTTTTTTAGCTGTTTTTCCTCCGTGTTGTTGGTACTTGGTCCTGCTACCTTGTTAATCCAGCCTTGTAGTGGTGCTGGCATTACCTCCGCTTTTTTAACTTTTTCTTGCCCTATCGCCCTCCAGAGTATGCTTTCGAGAGACTGCGGCGACCGTTGAGCCAGTAGCGCCAATTCGACTACTCGTTTGCGCCATTCGGTCCAGTCTCTCTTGTCGTCTACTACCAGAAGTTCATAGAAATCCAACATTCGTTCTGTCTCCGATGCCTTAAGGGTAGGTAGGCGTTTCGCTATATCCGAAAGCCGTGAAACTAAGCCTTTCGCCTTCACATAAATTGCTGTGAATAATTCCTGAGTGATATCCAACCAGGCCTGCGTTCGTGGCCTGGTGGTTGAAGCTTGAGTGAGAGCAGTGTAAAGGGCCTGGGCTAAATTTTTAGGATCTTGAGACTCAGCCTGTCCCACCATCCTAATCAGTGACTCACTTGCGTTGCTGGATTTCTTTTCTGGTCCTGTTGATTTTCTACCTGAGTTGTGTTACTTACATCAGGTGAGATTACCGGTTGTACCAATATCCCTGATTGTTGTAGTGACTTGACCTTCACCGTTTCCGCCGGTAATACCGGTTCTGATTCCGGTTCCCTGTTGACCTCGTCTATCTCAGAAGTCGTGAGTGCTTCAGGTCCCGCCTCCTCGGCCCCGGAGGACTCCGATGATCCCGGGACTATTTCGTCCACATCTCTCTCCGCTCGCGCTTCCATCGTGTGCCCGTGAGTTACCTTAGTGTTCCCCGGGTTGTCCGGGTCCGTACTCGGACCCGGGTCATCCAAAGGCGTCCGGGTTTCATTGCTTGCATTCATGGTAGTCCTAAACCCTATCGAAAACGATTAGGGGCCTATATCGCAAATTTAGAACTCCCCCTCGAATTGATACGTTGACCCCAGTTGACCCCATTTACAAAAAAGGACGCAGCATTTCTAAGATTTCTAAAATAATGTTACAGTAAGTTACCGGTACTAGGGAGTATTTTGCTACGTGCACACCCACTGTACCATAACGTAGGTACGACATATGAAGTCATATCTACGCACAATAGGACCGCCATTTTTAGCCGTCTCTGTTGCGAAAGGGAGTGCAACGATTCAAAAGCTGACAAAATATTTTCTGCATTGACCAGCATCAGGCTAATTTCTTGGTGCTTATCAGGCATTCAAATGATAGACTTAAGGTGTGTAGTCACCAGAGCTGCGAAGGCTAACATGTAATCAATTAAGGAACGTTAAAATTCTGCTCTTTTCTCTATATCTGCTTTTTATGGAGTCGATATGCTTTAAGGCTTCCATTTACCTGTAATTTGTTTGAACCTCGTAATGAACTACAATCCTCTAAAGTATTTTATAGATTGAGCTTATATGTTGGAAAATGAACTATTTTATGCTCGTTATGTAGTTCGTTGGTAATAGGTTGCTGGGTCCATCTTGAAAAATAAAACTTTTTAAACGGACGACCTAGACTTATAGCTTAATCAATTGCGTCCGGGCAATTAATTGAAATAGTAAAAGAGTATTCCGAATACGAACAGAAATGATGATAGGCTGCCAAATAGCTTCTGTAACGCCGAGTCATATTTTGACCAGCACGCAATTAGTAACGCACAGGCTAGTCACAGCTCTAGATGCTGCCTACTTCTGTATTGATACAATTTTAATGCCAGTTATCATAGGCTTATTTATAAGTCTATGATTACTGGCATTAAATTTCAACTTGTTTTTATAAAAACAAGTTGAAAAGTGTTCAATGGTTATGCATCAGCTAGGTTTTCTTGACCTGCATAATTTATTCTAATTATCTCTTTTTAATTCAGCAAGAGCGTCTCCAAACCCATAAATATTAGCGGAATCGAGTTGAAGGAGACCAAAGCCTTGAATAAAGCATGACTTTATTCTTTATGGTACGTTGTACCTATTGTATGGTACAGGGGTGCATGCACGGCAATTACCTACGAGTAGTACCGGTAGCTTGTTGTTGTAAAACGTAGTCTATTTAGTTAATTTTAACTATTAGCTACAATAAATTTACCTAAGACTTGATATAAACCTTCCTCTGATCGATACTCCTCCCGCCGCAACGAAAGTAACAATTCTTGACGATCAATAGGTCGGTCGTGCATCTCTCCCTGGATGCTCTCAAGACATATCTGCAAACGAATTCCTCTGAGCCTGGAGCTTGTACTTCGTTTTTCAAATTCTATCACCGCTTGCACTTGTTCTAAAGTCTTTTTCCACAAATAACCAATGTGCTCCTGTGCTGTTCTGGTTACCCCTTGAAAAATTTGCTCGTTACGTAACTGCCATAGCCACGTCGCGCCAATCGAACAGAAAGCCCACCATAATCTGGCCAACTCCATACTGCATGCTTGGGCCTGGTGCCCACATCGAATTTTTAGTCTCTTCATAATGACCGATGAAACCGGTGGTGCTTGTCGAGTAACGAAATGCCATTTATATGCGTTCAGATCTTCTGCGTTAGCCCACCAACCGTTCCAAAAACTTAAAACACGCGTCCACAGTTTCTGTGCGCGCGTACACCCCCACACAATATGTGTGACCCCTTTCCCGGGTGCAAGACAATGATCGTCCATTGTGCACCCGCCTTGTGATGCATATCCATCGTAATAGCAATTCAGCTGGAACGTGGCCATTCGATACAGGCACCACCGTTGGTAATCAGATAACAGATGATCGTGTCGCCAAACATCATGTGTAGTCTGATCTTGTATAAATCCATTCCACGTATCTTTTTCCCTGTGAGACTTCCATCGGCTTTCAATTTTGTGTAGTGACTTCGTGATAATCTTGTAGTACAGTCCTCGAAACGTCTTCCGAAGCCATTGTTTGATCGAGGACGTCCGCACCTCCACATTCGATTCCCATGCAACTCCATGTATCGCCGGGTGTGCTTCGAAAACTAGACTATGCGGCCACTCAATCTCCTTGACGATGCCTATCTTCTTGTCCGTCGATGTTGCCTGAATGCAGTCCCAATATAATCCGTCTTGGCGTTGCTGTAGTAGGCAGTGATCTCCAGTCTTCTTATCGGTCCCCTTGATCAGCCTTCGTCCTTGCTTCTTCCATTCCATAGACATCCATTGTTTGGGTGTCCACAATAAACGTAAAGGTCCTTGATCCCCCACGCTCTGTCCTATCTCCACCCGCGGCGAACAAAGAATAATCGTTAGTAACCACCGTCCAATCTTCGCTCTAGTGTGGCCTTTCTCCATCGTGAACTTCGCTTTCCACTTGAAGGTGTTTTCTGATATCCGCTGAATATTGAGATCTGCAATCGTTCCTTTGACGCATCGATCAAACTTACGGTTAGATAAGTAGCTCGCTGATAAGTCGTGTATCCACGGGTTCGAAAACCAGGTATAACCACCCCAAAAGCGCCTTAAATGTCCTTGCCCCAGTCCATGCCACGGCCTCTCGCTTAGCCGAGCTGTTACCAGAATCTCTTCATCTTGACAAACTCCGACTGCCGGTTCTATCGTCTGTGTAGAACACCGCTCGAGTAACTGAGGGAGATGTTCTTTAATGTACTCCTTCAGTGTATTGTGTTCTTCTGGTGTGGGGCCCAACGCCTCCGCAAGTGAACTTCGTATCATCGCTACTGCACTGCCTTTATGTAGTCTTCTCTCCGGTTTACCTGTGTCATATGAAGAAAACCACAAGTTAGCAGTGCTACATCTGTTGAGTTGCGTCCAGTTCCGCCATGCAATGTTGTAACGATCCGTCGGCTCTAGTAGCCACATAGTCGCCTCTTTCACCATCAGTGTGTGTATAGCTGCTGATATAGAGATGAGCCCTAATCCGCCTGCTTTTTTTGGGGTAAACAGGAGAAGCGGAGACATTTTGTGGCGTCCCCCCTCTGTGTCCGTCGCCTTACACCATATGAAACGCTTTTGCAACGCTACCAACGTTCTCATCGTGTCTTCTGCTGGTGGGAACGCTTTAGCGGTAAATAGGATAGCCGGTATCGCGATCGCGTTGAACAGTGTGACTCGTTCGTCAACCGACGTGCTGCACTTTGTGGCTGTCAAAAGTCGTCTTTGTATAGCCCGTATTCTCCCCGTCCAGTTTTTGCCCGTTAGTGAAGAATTTCCGATCTGATAGCCGAGGTACCTTACCGATTCCCCTTGTTGCAATACTGGTACCGTGTACCAGTATTCCGGATAGTTGTCGGTTTCCAACAATATTACTTGACTTTTGGCGGGTTGCATCTGTAGGCCCGAGAGCTGTCCGAACTTCTTCACAATTGTCAGAGCTCTTTCCAGATGCTTACCTTCTTGAAAGAAAATGGTAGAGTCATCTACAAACGCGGAGAACCTGTGTTCCCATTGCCTTGTCGCATCTCCAATCCTCAGTCCCTTAACTTCGGTATCTTGAGTTATCGCTAGTCCTAGCGGTTCGACCGCTATGATAAAGAGTAGCGGTGCTAGTGGGCAACCTTGTCGAA
The DNA here is from genome assembly GCA_001887855.2 of Sclerospora graminicola. Classification (NCBI taxonomy): domain Eukaryota; phylum Oomycota; class Peronosporomycetes; order Peronosporales; family Peronosporaceae; genus Sclerospora; species Sclerospora graminicola. The sequence continues at coordinate 3,220 of MIQA02002057.1, read as the reverse complement.
TGCCCGAAACTACTGGAATCGCTTCAGAAAGCTCCCCGTTGACGAAAAATTTTGCCGTAGTGCCTTCATGAATCTTGCCCATCACATCAATGAAACGCTGAGAAAATCCAAACTTTTTAAGCACGAGCATGAGGTAGGTCCTGTCAATTGTGTCGTAAGCCTTCGCAAAGTCGATCAGCAATACACCACTACTCTTCTCTGCACTTTTTACTCTTGGGGTTCGCCGAAATTGCTCTAGCATGTCCAGCATGAGGACTACCGCTCGGTCCATTCTTCGTCGAGTAGTACCGGTAGCTTAACATATTTTAGAAATACTGCGTTCCTTTTTTGTAAATGAGGTCAACGTATCAATTCGAGGAGGTCAGAATAATGTTTCCCTTATAGTTATGTTTTTTCCACAAATTGATTCTCCTAATTTAAGGTGTTTGGTTAGTGTTGTCTTTCATCTAGACATCCTAGACATCCTACATAGATGGTTTACACACACGAGACATTATACTCCAACGGTCGGCGCGTTAGAGCGCCACTTCTTCCACATCGAACGCCGCAATTGCAGTTTGTAACTTGCTCAGCGCGTCGGCAGCAGTCGGACGGTCGTTCGGATTCACTGCAATACAAGCCTGTGCTAATGTCAAGAGTTCGAGATGACAATCCCGTGAGAATTCCACTTGCAATTCACCAGCAGCGACTCGTTTCAGAATCGTCGCTTCAGTCGGTTTGCGTCCACTGGCGTTTCGAACGTTTGCATAGGGCATCAAATGCGTGTCAAGTTCACTAAGAAGCACCCCAAACGAAAAGACGTCGGCCTTGTCATCGTAATGGTTGCCAATCATAACTTCTGGGGCCATCCAGAGGGACGTTCCAACGGCATTGGTCATCATCCCGTCCGAGCGCTCGCGCGACACACCAAAGTCTGTGAGTTTGGCATTCAATTGGGAATTCAAGAGCACGTTTCGAGATTTCAGGTCTCGATGAAGAATACACGGCTCCATCGCGTGGAGATACGACAAGCCATGGGCGATATCCACGGCGATTTTAACCTTGTCGTGATCAAACCCACGCGGTCGCGTGTGATTGGCTAAAAAGTGGTTTAACAGCGCCCGCAAGTCCCCACCAACGAGATACTCGGTCACACAGCAGACGGAATTGATGGATTCCCACGCAATGCCGAGAAACTTGACAATGCACGGATGCGCGAGTTTTGCCATCACCTTGGTTTCCGTGAAAAGAGCATTGATCTCGTCCATATCGTCAGCCGTCTCTGGTAGCAATGTCTTTACTGCCACTGTTTGGCCATTGTACGAGGCCATATAGACCTCCCCAAAGCCACCGCGAGCAATTCGGCGCTGGATCTGGATCTTCTCGTACGGAATCCGAGCGGCTACAAGCACGGGATCATCCCAAATGCCACTGGTGCCCACGGTGCGTCGCATAAATGGATCATCTTGCTCTTTGATGGAAAAGATGCCTGCTTCCTTGGCCTCGTTGCGACCGCTATTGAGGCGGCCAAAGACCCCCGGGGGTGCTAATTTCGATGACGCAAGGGGCATCGGTCGAGAATCCCCGAACGCGATGGACCCTTTGCTCAATGAAAATTGCGGATTCTTTCGACGTTTTTTCATGGCCACGAAGCCAGCTACGACAAACACAAGACATGCGACTCCAACCACGATGCCTGCAATAGCGCCCCCTGACATTGGAGTTGCCCCCTGGGATGCTGAAATCTCTGCAGTCGATTCAAACTCGGAAACGTTGGTCATTAAAACGGGGGAAGAATGCGGCGGAGAAAGCGCAGTAGGGTCGGCTAAGCCTGGCGTCTTGGATTGGACGTTGCTGTCGCCATTTGGAGGCGACTTTTTGGTCGGACCATTTGACAAATGTGTCTGTGTAGTTTGTGTAGTCTGTTCCGGCTTAAGAAGGTAGTGATTGTCCCGTTCCCTTACTTTCCCCACTGTGTCCCCCTGTGAAGTAAGCTTATTATACACTGACAATTGATGCAAATGTTATTATCAATAGTAACGTACTGTATTATTTCTCAACGTCTCCAGGGTGTATTCCTTCATTGTAACTTGTAGTTGCTCGCTGAAGGAAGAAACCAGACTGGCGACTGAAAATAAACGAGATACCGGTACTAACCCTTAGCTAAGTCGACGTCTTGCTCTACATACAATTAACAAGACTTTGTCGTCTTTTCCATCCGAAAAGAAAACACATCAATTCAGATTTTGAATGGATAGACGTGACACCTGTCCTGCGCTTTTTTCACAACGATCGTCGGGTTGCAATCGGTAATTGGTGGGATCAAAAATTAGAACTGCTGTTTTGGACAATTGTTAATCCAGTTCTCTCTAATAATAATTTGTATACAGTAAATGTGTTAACTTGTCGTTGGTATTAGAAATACTAAACGTTAGAAAATACAGCGATGCTGTTTAATCGTCGTGCGAAAAATGATCCCGTTACGTACTGGAAAGACGCATGATGAAAAGAACGTACATAATCGAATACTGTACGGACACTTGGTACATGTACGGAGCAAGAGCAAGCGATGATCGGAGCAAGACTGAGAAAAGCCCAAAAGAAAGAACTAGATAGCACCGAAAAGCTTCAAGCGATAACTCAGCTAAGGCATTATTAAGCATTGATCAAAGTATTTAGCTGGTAAGGTGACCTTGAATTATCGCAGTGGCTAACAATACCATTTATAGATAATAATACGGCTTGCCACATTGGGTACGGGGAGTAACGATTTCAGAACCAGACGCGAAGAGGCTAAAACTTTCAGAACCAACCATGTTGCAAAACCAGGGTTAGCTTTCAGGACCTGTACCCACTTCTAAAATTTTAGTGGGGTGTACCATTTCTTTTTTTCAAATTGAACACACTGACATTTTACTACGTACTGTTTTCCAATTTACTGCGTTATAATACAAACAGCGTTAAAAAAGATGGCGGATTTTGAGCAGTCAAGATTCCAGTTAGGATGAAGTTTTTTGCTTGTAAAACTTGCTGGAGTACATGAAGCCTCATGCGCCTCCAATTTTCCAGCTACAGGAATAATGTTTTTTACGACTTCTTTATTGATCCACTTACGATGGACTAAATGAATCGGATCGTATGTGGAATGTAGACTATATTGCTTACAGCGTCAACCACTGGCCTTCACAACCAGACTTTTGTACTTTGAGTTCGAAATCGAGGATGAATTAATAGACCATCA
>MIQA02002056.1:0-24308 GCA_001887855.2 Sclerospora graminicola | reverse complement strand
AAATTGTGGCTGACCCGTGGTGAACGATGGGTACCAACGTTCGTTAAAGGTATCGGCCGATCAAGCTAAATCAGGGTCACGAATATATCCGATCAGCCGCTGATCATCCACGAAGACATGATCTTAGGGATGTGGTTACCTGAAGGGAAAGTACCTCGACAGATCGGATATGTTTCAGTGGGATCACGAAGATACATTGAATGGCAGAATCTGGCTTATCAAGCCACCACGGGACCTGATCAGTGACGAAGACTTAGCGGATGAAGATACTTCACCTATGGTTGAGAAGCCGGAATATTCTACGCCGACCAAGCTGCTGATCAGGAGGCCACCGATCGAAGCGACAGGGGAAGGCCGGGTCAAAGAAGGTCCACAGATATTGAGTATAATTAGGCCCGGCTCACCGAAAACAACGGATCCAAATAGTGGAAATGACAGTGAGGAGTTCAAGAACGATCATGAGAAAGAACAGAAGGATGAACCAGCCGAAGTCATCACGGAGGAGGGTGAACCCGAAGTAAACCATCAGTCGAGTGACGTACAAGGAGCGACTCAAGATGACGCCGATCAGAAAAAGGCAGATCAGGTGGACGAGCAAGTGTGTATACACGAAGGTGGCGATCAGTACATTGAAGGTATCGAGGAGCAGATGGCCGTTTTACCGGAAGTATCGCCCAATATGCCAGAAGTCACCATGGAAGATCTACAGGTCGGTGATCCCGAAGTGAACACTCCCGAGCAGATCGATCAGCTAAAGAAGATCATCTGGAAGAAACGTCACTTACTGATGGGGAAAGGTAACGCCCTACCCCCAGCCGCATTCGGAGCTGTTTGTGACATAGACGTGGGAAATGCGAGGCCGATCGCTCAGCGTTGTCGTAAAGTTACACCTCAATACCGGGAAAAGTTATCCGATTTGATCAAGGGTTTGCTGAGTACAAAGATCATCCAACCATCAACATCGCAGTGGGCATCACCGATCGTGATCGTGATTAAGAAGAATGGGGTTGATATTCGATTGTGTATCGACTATAGAATGGTGAATCGCCTCACGAAGTTGATGGTCTACCCGATGCCCCTGATCAACGATCTATTAGAAGATCTGGATAAAGTTTTATGGTTTTGTTCGCTGGATATGGCTAGTGGTTTTTGGGTGGTTTCGATGACTGATCGCGCTCGAGAGATCTCGGCTTTCGTTACACCTTTTGGACTTTTTGAATGGAATCGGATGCCGTTTGGATTAAAGAATGCCCCACAGATCTACCAAAGGCTGATCGACAATGCTCTTTATGGGTATTTCCAGATTAGTGCTGATCGGGAAGCCACTGATCTACATGATGTGTTTACGGAAGGTGAGCCAGACCAAGATCAGGGCCGATCAGTATTGGGAAGGCGATCATACATAGATGATATCTTGGTCACAGCAACATCCTGGGATATGCTATGCGATAAGGTCGAACGACTCCTAAACACCTGCGAGCGCTGGAATTTGTCGATCAGTGTGGTCAAGAGTTTCTGGGGTCAACCCAAGGTCGCTTACCTCGGCCATAACGTGTCGATCCAAGGATTGGAAGCAAAACCGAAAGATCTGGCTGCTCTCAGCAACTTACCTTTTCCCCGATCACTGAAGGCCATGCAATCCTTCCTCGGATCTCTGAATTATTATAGCAGATTTATCGAGGACTTCTCGATCTACGCCGCTATACTTTATGAATTGAAGGAAGTTGACTATCATGGCCTGAGAGAACGTGATCGGATGGGAGGATCACCAATTGGGACTGATCACGAGGTTGATCTCGAGATTGGATCACCAACTGATCAAACTGTGCCAGGGTCAGAAGATCACATGAATCGCGCTATGGTAGCCTTCAGTATGTTAAAGGCAAAGATGATCTCGACGCCGATACTGAAACACTTCGATCCGGAGAAGATTCCCGTGGTGATCCTATATGCCAGTAAATGGGCAATATCAGCCGCACTGGTCCAAGATCATGATGGAGTTTATTGCCCGGTGACGTTCACAAGCCGAACATTAAAACCGAACGAAGTTAACTATGGTATTGTGGATAAGGAAGTGCTAGCATTATTACGTGTGTTGGATGTTTGCTACTCTATGCTGGTAACTAGATCAATTAAGGTATTATCCAGGCGATCTAGTTTGGCGTGGTTACTATCCGCGAGTGGTTTAGATGGAAGACTGGGGCGATGGGCAGCGGTGTTATCTCAGTGGACTTTGGAGATCATTAAGTGCACCAAGGGCGAAGAAGAAATTCTTGGAGCGCTGGCAGCCAGCATCACGCCCCGATCAGAAGTCGATGAAGCCCTGATCGAGGTCACTCCTCGGAAGCAACCACGTGAATCGATCACTATACCCCCACCGATCGTCGGCTCGGAGGAAGATCTGATCGTTGTAAGTTTCGACGGATCAGCGAGTGTGAAGAAAGGTGTAGGGGCGTATAGCGCGTTGTTATGGAAACTGCCTGAATGGACTGTTATATCGGCCGGTTCAGATTATACTCCAGGTATCACGGTCAATGAGGCTGAATATCGTGGTCTGCTGCTAGGTTTGGATCTTTTGCAAGAGCAAAGGATCGGAAGAGTAATCATATGCGGAGATTCAAACCTGGTGATTCGGCAGATCACTGGAGAGATCGACTGTAAAGCGCCGCGGTTGAAACTACTGAATGATCGCGTTATGAAAGCTTTACGTGGATGGCCAAGACATGATCTTTTGCATGTGAAACGTGATTGGAATCGGAGTGCAGATCACTTAGCCACTATGGCTATGCGTGATCAGGCCGGATCGATAGTTACTGATCAAGCGTTGCTGGAAGAACTGGTGGAGATCAATAGGCTGCCTGAGCTGATCCGTGTGGAAGATGAAAAGGAAGCAGCCCAGATCTTGATTACGACGAGATCACGAACCAGATCACCACCCAACAGATCACCCTCTCGAGAAAGCCTGACAGAGGAAATAGTACAAGAGATGCGAATCGAAAGAATTCTCAAGGCTCAGGACGAGGAAAAATGGATCGTTGATTTGAAGGCGTTTCTAAAGGGTGATCTGGAGAAGTTGAGCCAGAGTGAAGCAAAAGATTGTGCCAAGATCGCGTCTAACTACGAGATCGACGAAAATGATCTATTGTTTTACTATGTCCAAGTTGATCAGGCCGATGCAGATTTGGACCGATCGGCAAGACTCGTGATCCCGGAGACTTTACAAGCTGATATCTTACACCATTATCATGTTAGTTTGGAGGGTGGACACCAGGGCGTAGGTCGAACGTATCACAGGATCCGTAAACATTTTCATTGGAGAGGATTATATCGAAGTATACAAAAGTTTGTTGGGACATGTACGGATTGCGAAACTGGAAAAGGTATGCCAAACATCCGGGGAAGGTCACCTGGAAATATCCAGGCGACCTACCCTTTCCAAGTGATAGCGATGGATCACATACCGTCCCTGCCAAAATCGTTCAAGGGCAACACAGAGTTGCTGATCTGGACTGATCTGTTCATGGGATTGGTGATCGCGAAAGCGGGATCTACCCGAACAGCCCAACAAGTCGCTTGCAGTTATGAAGAATGTGTTTTTCGGCGATTTGGAGCCAGTGAAGTGATCAGGCATAATCGCGAACCGGGTTTCATGGCCGAAGTGTTCCGATCATTTAATCAGATGCTTGGCCAGAAACAGAGCGCGACCATGGCGTATCGTCCACAGGCGAATGGTAAAGCCGAACGGATGGTACAGACGCTAACTAGAGCTATCAAGATGTATGTCGCGGACTCCGCGCAACAAGATTGGGATGAATATGCGGAGAGACTGGTGTTTGCGTTGAATTCCTCTTTTGATCGGATCAGGGGAGATACCCCTTTCTACCTGGCGTATGGTTGGGACCCCCGATCTACCATCGAGTCGGTGATCCCTGTTGGATGCACCCGAGGTCGAGATCGCGAAGCTCGTCGATGGCGTATGGGACTCCAGCGGCACTACCAACATGCGCGGGAACAAGTCAACGAACGATTGCGAAGGGCCATCCAAGAAAGAGCTGATCGGAACAATGATCAGGCCGATTCGCATAATATCGAGCCGGGATCAAGGGTTTGGCTTTACTTGGATCGCGTGAAAGAAGGATATGCCAAGAAGTTAGCACATCTGTGGCATGGACCGTTCCGTATAGCCGAACTGATCGGTGATCATGCCGCTCGGCTGATTACTGCAGGTACCGATTATGGAATTTTCCCGATTGTCCACTTGTCGAAGTTGAAACTGGTTCGAGAATACCCTGATCGGCCTAAAACCAGGCTGTCATGCGATGATCAGCCAAGGTTTGATTTTGACGAAGCTCTCTTACCCGAAGACAGTTGGGAAAGAGCGTTGGACCCGAACGAATTCGAAGTGGAGAAGGTTTTGGATACCCGATCAGGCAAGAGGACCCGATTTGGCCGAACCCACCGTGAATACTTGGTTCGGTGGAAGGGTTATGACGATCCCGAGTGGGTAGATGAACGTGATCTGAACTGTGGAGCTTTATTAAGAGAATTTGAACGTGATCGGGTGAGACGGAATCGATTTGGAGTGATGCAAACCCACGAAGAGGGTAACCAGGAATCTCAATAGCCTGGGTTGACACATTGTGACTGATCAGCCAAATATGATGATCGGGCAAGTGGAGATCAGGGTGGTTGAGCTGGTTTGGAGTAAACGGATACATATACATACATATATTACTCAAGAATTATACCTGTACGCATGAGAGCGACCGACATACAAGATGGAGACGATAATGAGACATGAACAAGATATACGAAGGTGGAATGCGAAAATCATCAAGAACTGTCGTGATATATTAGTGATTATGGAAAACGAAATAGAAGTTGGTTATCACGACGATCACAGGCCATACTTAGTGCGCAGGCGAGAAACCGTGAACCCTGGATGATCCATGGGACTTGATCGAAACTGGTTTCGCCAAGGCTCCTGCTGATCGGTCCAGATCAGGCAATCACGCAGCGTGGCGACCGGAGTTATATGCCCATAACCGGGATACCAATCCCCGCCGTCAGCCTTGAGTCCTCGCGATCCCGCTCGACGAACAGGTAAATGCAGGACGCCAGGGAACAGGAAAACGTCCAGATCACACTCGCCGTGCTGGATTCCGTCGACGATATAATCGCAGATCGTGGCCCAAGCAGCCCCGGCTTTGGTGCGTCGACGCTTGCGAGCATGATGGTAATGCTCGATCCACGCGTCCTTGCGCATCGCCGTCGTGATCGGGAAATGGTGAGTCGCCTCCCATATTGCTTGCACGTGCTCCTGGTAATACAAAGCCAAGCGTCCCTGCAGCTCGACAAACCAAGGATGATCAGGAAACGCCAGCCCAGGCATAGGTGTCAGGAGGACATCCCAAGGTGCTGAATCGATCAGAAGCTCAATAGCGCCTCTGGTCAGCACCTTCGGTTGCCACTGCTTGTCTTTGGGCGCCGGCGATCTTGTCGGAAAGATCCAGCCTGGCGGGCGGGACCACAAGCGAGGGACGAGTTTCTGCCTCACTTCAAGAACCCGAGGCGTCAGATCCCAGACCTGATCAGCACTCCAAGGTTTCCGTGTTGCCATGTGAGCAGAAGTCGGCTTGCCCTGCATGACGACATACAGATCCATGAACCTTTGGTTCGGATTGTAACTGTAATCATCTTCTCCGACCGACGATTGTTGCGCCGGGATGAAAACGCCCGTGAAATTGGGCGGCGGGGCGGTCGCTGCCCTAGTGGCCGCTGGAGGAATGTTAGGATCAGCTTGAGCCGGTTGTTCCTCCTCGAGATCATCGTCATCGTCGTCATCTGACTCCAGCAAAGTAACGGCCTGGGCCAACGAATTTACGCCTGAATGGCTTGGTGCTTGCGTACGGCGATCAGTGCTGCGCGATCGGGCCAGAACAGACAACGTCCTCTCGTCCAGATCAGTCGATTCGTCGTCCGAGTCAATCACAAGACGTGATCGCTTGGCGGGAATCATCTTTTTCTTCGACGAGCTGGTCTGCTTACGCTTCCCAGAACTCAAGACCGAAGGCGCTGATCTCGGAGTCGCCGGTGAACGAGATTGAATAGACGCAGAAGCCGTTGCAGTGCTGATCACGGGCTGATCAGCACTATGGACAGGCAAGGAAGCGACGGAGGACGCGGGTGAAGGCGGGGCAGACTCCGGAGACTGTGGCGGTGTTCCAGATGAAGTAAAAGAGCCGATCAGCCCAGGAAGCCGTTGTAAGGCCGTCCGAACTGACCCCGAACCGGTGTTCGGTTTGGTCCACCTATCCATAGTCTGCACCGCGAGGTTTTTCAGGTCGGCGTTATGCTGAAGCCAGGCGCGATCATCGAGCTCTAGGGTTTCAAGTTTAACCCGAGCAAGATTAAGCTCGCGCCGGCAATCTTCAGCCGCTTTCCGACTCTCGCACAACCTTTTCTGTATGTCGGCGCGGCCGATGCGAGAATCGGAAAGTTGCTTGGCCAAGAGCTGGACCTGCTCATCCGAATAGCGAGCCTCGACCTCCCGACGCTCTACGTCCTCGGCAGTGCAGATCTTGTCGTGCAGCAGCTGATCACGGTCGAGACGGTGATCATCGAGCCGTTGTAGATGATCCACCATCTCGACCATCGAGTCTTTCATCGCCTCAATACGTTCATCTGGAAATAAACATGGAGAGTCAAATACGGATTACAGAAGAAGTGAATGAGATAAACGTACCCTGATCGCGGATGGTAATAGTCAGCGAACCGATCAGCGACTGTAAAGAGGCGACGGTGTCCGAAGGCTTGGAAAGTCGCAGAGCAGCGAGGTCAGCCGACAACTGATCACGCTCCATCGTCAAACCCTGAACGCGATCAGTCATGTCTCGCAAGTCTTGGCCAAGCCGGTCGTGATCTAGCCGGAGAGTCGATAGCTGGGCAGCCAGATCAGCGGAATCATGTGCCAAGGAATCAGCAACGATCCGACGGTCGGATAACTCAGTGGTAAGTGCCCGATTGGTATCATACAGAGAAACCAACTCGGGAATTGCACTTCGGAGTTCCGACCGTAGCCGGCAAGCCTCCACAGGCCCCAACGTGAATGGACCCGATCCATCCATTAGGCGAGCGAGCTGCTCCAAGGAACGGAGAGGGCGATCTGAGGAGGGTCGAGCGGGAGGATTCCAAGGCGGGCGATACGAAGCGAGAGTCGTTGTTGGACGGATGAGGCTGGTCGTGATCGGCGCCGAAGTCGTGATCGGGGCGATCGCGGAAGTAGTCGAGCTGGAAACGGAAGGCGAGGCAGCGATCGGGCAGGCAGCCGAAGAAGACGAAGAAGGAAGAGAAGATCGGCTCGCGTCGGCCATGGTGATCGCCAGAGAGGAAGTTTAAAAGTGAGTGAGTCGAACTGCAGTCGTTGTGCGGCTGCAGTTAGTCTCAGGGGCGGCTGTGGTAAAGCGATCGGAAAATATTGGGACTGAAGTGGACCACACATGGCCGTTGATTGGTGACGATAGAACACCCATCAACATATGACGGTTGATGGGTGGGAAAAGGCTGATCACAGTAAAAGGAAAAGGTGGCGGACAACGGATATTCACGATGTGGAGAAATCAGCCAAGTACTGTCGTTAAGCCCAGTCCCAGACACTGATGGAATGATGGAGATCACGATCACGATCGTTATTACGGTTACTAAGTGGAGTTCCCGTGGATGTAATATGAGAAGAGTAACTGTTGACATGACGTGTCAAAGGCAGGCGTCCAGCCGATCTATGAATGGTATAATGGTTGAAGTTGATCATGACACGAAGTTACGGCCTGATCAGCCTGTTATGCCCGAGCAATGAAGATTAAATGTGGAATGAAGTCGGGCATGTGGAGTGACAGGTTGTGTGAGTGATGATAACCTATGGTTTGTCCGAAGATGACGTGGCAAGGCCTGATCAGGCCTGATCAGTCGAGATCGGTGTTCTATGGTTGTCCTGACGGGGTATAAAGGTCGGAAGTATGGCCTAGAAGATGAATTGAGTCGTGATGATGATGACCCAGAGCGTTCCCGAGGTGATCAAGGGCTGATCGGCCTGATCACCACCTGATCACTCGCTTGATCACTATGCCGATCGTGATCAGGGCTGATCAGCCCTTGATCAGCGTTCAGATGCAAAGGCAAGTAAAGTTCTCGGTTTAGCCGGGCGGAATATGAAGTGGGCAGGTGTCAGAAGAGCAGATCCCAAGTGGTTTCAAGGTCGTTTGTCGAAGATCGGGACGGGTTGAAGATCTTTCGAAGAGTCGGGTCGTGATCAGGGCAGAAGTGGTACAGATCAGCTTGAAGGTGCAGCCAGGATGGGCAAGGTGGTGTTACGCAACCGTGCGACGAAGTAAATAGGTTCGAAGTATAGGTCAGGCATGAGTTGATGTACGGTACACAGGTATAGGACATTGCATATATAATAACAGGTTTTGATTTTCCCCCTAAAGCAAAGAGTCGCTCCGCCACGTGTGCGGTCATTGGGAGCACAGGGTTGATTAGTCCCCTCTTGCTCAACTATTTCCCGGTTAAGACGCGCTTAGACGCATTTTGGCTTACCGGAAGACCCCCGACGGGTTTGTTTTAGGTGATCGAACCTCACCCTCAACGCGCACGTGTTTGGAACACGTTAATAATATTGGAAAAGGTTTTGTGGAGATAACGTTTGTGGATTACTGTGGAAGATCGTGGATTGATCGCGTTTTCTTGGTTTCGTTATATCTCTCTCTCATTGGCTGGCCTGATCAGACGAACTTTCCTGATCAGTGCCTAGATACTGATTAAGTATCGACCCCAACCCGTTCTCCGGTGAAGATTTCCACCCGAGGACACCCCCCGTCTCGAGAAGGTCATCCCCTCCGACCTGATCAAGATCATCGTTTTCGTCACCGAGTCCACCTAAGTGAGTGTAACCACCCCCGATCAACGGGTACACAAGGTGAGATGAAGATAAACATAGATCCTGACGCGCATGAAGACCGGTCAGATGACCAGGAGGATCAGATCAGTCACCACAATGGTGATTCATCTGATTCTGATGCTGATCAGGATCGACGGAGTACCCCCTCCGATAGTTGGTCGTCCGGGCCAGTGGGAATCCGGATTCCACCCAAGACTTCGGTCATGGATTTGGAAATCGGCTCCACCACACAAGTACTATCTCCCCCCACAGATGGCGTTTTTATATCTGGACCACTCGAGTTTTCTTGTGGTGTGACTGTACATGTATACAGGGTGTAACATAACCTACTCTAAAATCTGTTTTATAACCCCATCCCTCGATTGAACCCCCCCTTGAAACCCCATCCTCGATTTGCCCCCCTTGAAACCCCATCCCTCGATTTGCCCCCCCTTGAATAGAACCCCAGGACCACCTGCGGTCAAATAGAACCTCCCCTCGAATATAACCCTAGTGGGGTTGTAAAACAAGTCTTACAGTATATCTTGGCAAGGTTACCATTGAGCTATTTTTACTAAGAATTTAGGGCGCTGATAGCTGGACCATACCCTTTTGATAAATGGACCACACACCCCAGATCTGATCAATTGGAAGCAACGGACGCGTATTCAACACCGGGAGCATTTTGACTACACTGTCGCTAGCTTTAACTAATTCAAATGCCATGTAGTCTATCTATTGATATTTTTTTCTACGACAGCGTAGTGACAGTAAACAATAAACAAGTCCCCTTTCCAGATAGAAGTTCTGCCTTAAAGACATCCCAGTTTTTTTTTACTGGTACCGGTGCCACCAATTTGATATAGGTCCGATACGTGTGCTTGTCATATTCATTTTGAGAATTTTATTGAGAGTCGAGAAATAGGCAGTAAGCTGGCTACTGATGTCAATTGACGGCATCTAACCCACTCGAATGTCACAACCTTCTTCACGCATACACCCATCCCACCCTATGCGTGCATATGTCTCTTCATGCTCAACGTTAAATTAAATATCTAGCGCCAAAATTGCAACGAAAATATCAAGAACCTCGTTTGGCGGACCATGAATATGGTGAAAGGCCGTAATACCACCATGATCACGGCGAGTAAGTGCTTGAGCGTAAACAAGTGCGAAGTAGGTGGACGGATCTCACGCCTTCTCTGCGTCAAAGAGGCCGTGCGATTAACAGCGTGCATCATGCGCATATCAACGCAGCTTATGAACCAGAGGAGCACGTGACAGTATACATATTGGATATGGTCTTACAAAAAGGCGCGAAAACTGAGTCACGGAAAGCAGGACCGCCAAAAATCGTAAATACCCTATCTTTCCTTAGCTAACAAACCGACTGAGCATCAACAAAACAATTGCTTTAAACCCCTCTAAGGGAAAAGCTTATAATATATCCTACAGAATAAGAATGCCTTGATTTTAGTATAAGGCTTTTGCGGAAAAAATATTTAGTTTGCAGCTTTTCCTCACTTCGTCTTGTATCATGCAATCACTAATAGACGAAATTTATTGGATGAAACAGTGGGAACTCTACACGACAAAGACTGCGCAATGAACTCTATACCTTGAATACCCGCAGAAACGAATTTAAAAAGGTCGACGCGCCACTCATTTTTGCGCGATATTTGGTGATGGCTTACTACGCTGCCGCGCTTAGATACCTTTGCCTCATTCTTGAATAAGAAAGAATGGGGCAAAAGTCTCTAAGCGCGACAGCGAGCATTGCGCAGAAAAGAGTGGGAAAAATATGGTATTGATTGAAAATGCGGCTGCTCTACTTTGCCTCTACGCTCCCTCACTAGAGTTAATATCTTCATGTCTGCGCTTGCGGAAACGAATCTTGGCGTTCAGTGATGATGGAATTACTGGTCGTTACACCACGGATGGTGCCATATTTGGCTGCATGTGAGTGTATGTGTATTCACCACTTCTTCGCGACGGATTCGATTGCATAGCGCCACACGACCGGCGTGCAACGCTGAGCACTCCAGACATTCGTAGCACGACCCAAAACTCTTCTGTCCAGGGTTCAAAGCAGAGCACATTTTGCAAAGGTACTGTCGATGCTTGTTCTGTGTCTTGGATGTGACTATAGTGGTTATTCATGCGATGTAGCCTGGGACGGTTGACTCAAGAGTCTGGAGTCGTTCCATGTACTCTGTGTGTCTTGGAACCTTCTCGTTTTTCGATTGGCGTGCAAGCTCGTAGATGATGAAACCATTAATGAGCACCATGTCAACAAAGCCGAAGAAAATTCTCTTGTAATACTTCTTGTGTGTCGTCACCTTCTGTCGAATATCGTTGCAGACGAAACTGGTCATGGACATCGACGCCTACCATTCCCCCATGGTAATCAACGATGAGCTGTGGACACGGCACTTGTGTTCAAGACCCTTTCTTTTCGCGGCGGCTGTTGCTAAAATCAAGGAGTATAATTTTTTTATCAAGAGCTAACAGGTTTTGCATTTTCAAATTCTGAAAACACTACCACGACGCACAAACAAGAACGATTTACAATGAGCTTACCACGTGATATATCATTCCCTATGCTGTGGCGTGTGCTTCGGAAACAAGGATGGATGGCGGACAATTACTATTCCAGCGTTGCTTTGTCGCTGAAGCTGCTCGAAATGGGCCACTACCATGTAGGAACTGTGCGCGTGAATCGGCTGGGGTGATGTAAAGGCATTAAGTATGCGCAGAAAGTGAGACCAAAAAACGTACCGAGAGGGTCGTACCGCTTGGCGCAGTCGAAAGCGTTTCCTGAGTTGATTGCAGCGTCGTGGATGGACTAACGATCTGTCCATTTCTTTGCCACAGGTTGCAGCACTGCCAGAACAGAGGACAGGTGTATTATACCTAGCCCAAGGTCCATACAAACTTCAGTACTGCAAGAATTTTGTTGTTGCTTAAAGAGTATAAAATCCTATAGAAACCTTATTGTGTAGGATACAGAATAAGTCTTAGAGGGGTTAAGATAGACACATAGCGCATATAAATGTCACGGCTGTTATCGCACAACACGAAGAGGAAAGAGCTGTTTACTTGAGATCCTACGCCAATGTAGCGAACGTAATCCGGGTGTGAGCGAACTACTTAACGACGTTCATGACTCTGACGCTGAGTGTACGAAATGTACTACCAAGGAGGTGGAAGTGAGGCGATTTCGTCGCTAATCAACAACACACCACACAATTCAAGTTGTATGGTCAGTAGTCGAGAGTGTTGTGGAACCTGCATGGACTGCTGAACGAGGAAAAAGTCAAACCAAACGATGTATTATCGATGACACTTTGTGTACTTAAACACAACTATACCTGGGATAACCACGCGCTGGATTTCGGGTTGAAAACAAGCACCTTTGAAAAGATGATAATAAAGATGCACGATTTAATTGACCTTACCTTGAACGTCCATCTCATTAAACCGAAGAGCATGGCCGAACAGCGCACATCTGAAAACGTATTTACGCTGCATAATCTTTCTGGTCGTATGTTTAAGAAAATCATGCTCCAGGATTGTGTAGTTGCCCCGCTTTTTTAAAGCATCATACCAGTAGACGCTGAAGTCGCAATAATCTCGTACGGAAACAATCGAAGAGGCAAGTCCGCGCTTTGAAATATGTCTTGTAGTTGACGAATAATCTACAGGCATAGAAATTCTTTCTTGGCGGAAGTCGTCATTCGTTTTAACTATAAACGCTTCGATGTTCCAATCCTTTGACTTCGATGCCGCTGCGCGGGACAATCTTTCACGCAAACGCTCTTTTATTCCTTTAAATTTTCACCAAATGCTGATTCTACCGCAACGTGAAGACGTTTCCGCTTCTCAATAACATGTTCGTATACGATTCTCAACATCTTCTTGCGGTAGCACATACTGCTGTACTGCTTGTTCTACTGCGTTCATAGCTGCAATACCTACTTCCGCTTCAAATTTTAAAAGAAATCAGCCGCGGTGAACATTCGAAGTGATAAAACGCCTATCATCGGAGGAATCTGTGACGCAATTATTTAACGGCGTTGAAGCTTTTGGGTCAAGATTTGCTGCGTTTTCACCTACTGAGCCATTCAAAGTCACATCGACAGCATCAGCTACATTTGTAATGTCCACCTTTGAGTCTGGGGCTTCAAAATAATATGAAACGATGTGAGTTTCATCGATGGTTTGATCGGACGCTGCTACTTCGGCTGGGTTGGTCTTGTCGTTCTTCGAGAGCGTCCATTTGTTTTGGTCTCACGCCGCGGGCACGCTTGTGCCCTGCGGACACTCCCACTGGATCAGGTGCTTCTCTCACTTGACCTTTAGAGACCGTGGCTGTCGTATCCGACACTCCTACAGATACTTTCGATACTGTGGTTGCCGTAATCGACGCTCCTACCGATTGTTTCGAGACTGTGGTTGTCGTATCCAACACTCCTACAGATGCTGCGAGTAGAGATAGCTTCGATACTGGTAGTGGCGAGGCTGTCTCACCTAAGTACTCGTGCAGGATAGTTAGAAACAGCGTGATAGCCATACTCATACGCGTTTAGAAAACATCTTCTCTGCGTAGTCTGGTGCTAGCGTGAACCTTTCGAAGAACTGAAGGTTTTCTGCACGCGACTTTAGGATATTAAGCGATGGCACTTCAAGTATTAGGTATCTCTTCGTGTCAAGAGAATAATTCGTTAGCAGAGAAAGGACTGCTCTTGCTGGTATCTTTGGGTGATCGCTACGTGCTTCTTTCGCACTGCTGCCCAAGTGATTCACCCCCACGTGCGCATAAATCTAACCTTATTTAGTTTACAATTTGGTGCTCGACCAAATAGAAAATTATTTCACTATTTGGTCGAAAATCTTTCATAACAAATTGAGCCATATCACGACAACGTCGCCCGAGTTTCTTTCGCGATAAATATGCAAGTAAGCGACGACCGCGAAATCGAGAACGTTCGACGCGCTTACATACAGGGACCTTGTTGGGATTTGGCTCATAAATGATGAAAAAAACATACAACGTTAAAGCAAGTAAGGAATATATCAGTCTTAAAGTGATGGCCACTAATTAATGACTGGCTTTAGTATTAGTATACCATGGTTCATCGTGACCCCGAAGATCGTGAGCGCATTCGCGGCCTATGTTAGGCTAGCATCGTCATGCGATCCCTCTCCGTCCACTGTCTCGCGCGTGGTGCTCCCCGCCCAAAAAAAGCGAGGTCGGCTACCAAAACATACGCTTCGGGATCTGCTCCGGCTTGTAGTGTTTATATCCACGAGCACATAAATGCTGTAGCCGATGTGCATATTTTTGGTTTTATCGATCTGAAATTGAAAATCGGCTCATGATTTTTTTATCGTTTACAGCATTAATTTACCACATGTATCGCCGAAAAAGATTTAAGAATCGCGTTATTCCTCGTCGTCCAGATGAAAGAAACTGATTTTACGATTGAGTAGGATACGTATATTTACCGAAGCTCAGTAAGATTGTCGAATATGTCATAGATTCTATTGACTACTTGAGATGCGCTCTAACTAAGCGAACAATATAGCATGGAATTCAGTGCAGCATTCAACGCTCCAAGGACTTATTGCTCCCATGCGAAGACGGGGCCTCAAGGACATCGCGAGGAACGGTAAGAAACTGCATACTAAACACCAGTCAATAAATAGTGACTATCACTGTAAGAAGTATTACATTCATTATCTGACTTAAACATTTAATGACATTTGTTTCATCATTTATGAGCCGGAGATCAAAGATGCCCTTGTATGTAAGCACGTCGAGCGTTCTCACGATTATTAACACTACCTCGTCCTTCGCTCTAACATATCCAAACAGTAGCTAAATCGGACTAATAGTGGCCGAGGATTCGTAATTTTTCTTTTACTTCAGGAAATCTGAGTCGCAGGGTAGGGCCGATTTTGCAGGGGGACTTATAGAATCTGTCCCAATATAGGGAGGTCTAAGCCGTGTCATGCACGGTGCTATAGGGTCTCACTCATTATACTATTGGACTCGACTTTATCCGACTTCCCCAGCGAGAATCGAACCCGCAATCTCCCGGTCCCGGGGTGAAGGCCTAGACCACCAAGTGATGAACATAAGAGAAAGCGCGCTATTTCAACGCGTCAAATTGTTTTTATAGAGCGCCGAGAGTTAGAAAATACCAGACAGCGTGCCTCCCCTCACGAGGGATATAAACTAAGCTTTCAATCTTTAAAATCAAAACATAATAAGAAAAGGACCTGTGCGTGATTACCGAGATGTGCTAATCCTTGTGCGCTTTGTAGCTGATTTCTTCATGAAGTATTTATTATCTTGTCAAGGTGGGATGGTTAGGAAGGCATAAAACTAAAATGAAGGCGTCGATCGATAGCATTATTATAACTATGACGGGATACCCATCTTTTAAGTCTTTTACGTATTAGCGCACGCCTGAGTCAATGTCGCGTGTAGGATGACATGGTTTCCAAGTAATGACCCACCACGAGCTTGTACGTTTTTGGGTCGTTTTTTAGTAATTTGTTGGCGAGCGAACACATTGTATTCAACGCATTCTGGTGACCTTAGGCTCGACAGGCGTCCTGTTCATAGCTTCGAATATTCATATTTTCTCTCTACTTGTCCAGCTGCACATTCAATATAGATACCGTTTGCCTCACAGGAACGGACAAGATTGGAAATCAGAGGTTTTCGAGGGCGTTGAGGAGTGCAAAAACTTTGCGGAAGGTCAAGTTTAGGTGGACTGCTTCTATTTTTTACGTGTTGTAATCGCGTTATTAACGATAAAAAGCTTATGAATGCAGACACTCAAGATAAAAGCGACGGGCTGCTATGTGCATAATCGTTGCGTTCATCAATTACATAATATTGACCCTATTCGTCACACTTTTTTACCCAGACGCATGCAAAAAGAAACCGAAGAAAACAAGAAAATCTCGGGAACTTATTCCAAAACGACCACCTAAGAAAGGAAGATGGTGTATTTTTCACCTCAACTCTCGCAACGCACGGCAGAAGCCACTCTGAATAGACCATGCCACATTTAGGCCAACTACCGAGCATAACCTTCCCTGGCTCGATCAAAGTTCATCCATACCCTTGACTCCGAGTCTATCCGTGTGGGCTGACATGGTCATTGTTCTGGTCAGCGCGTTCTTAAATTACCTGCCCGATACGCTCGCTGACCTGATCGTGGGCAAACTGGTAGTGGCGCTGATCCAACGACGGGCGTCACGATCACGGCTCCTAGTGAAACCGACCGAGATTGCTGCCTCTCAAGTAGATATTGGGTCCCAACCATACGCCTGGTAGAAGGGACTGTCTCCCTTCATTCGATCGTAAGCCTAGTTTATGAAATGACTAGCCTCTCGGGCATATTCGTGCTGGTAGGCATCCACCACGTACATTTTAATTGACTGGGTCGGTGTCTGCACAATCCGCTCATCTTTCCCATTCGCTTAGGGCGGTATGCTATGGCGTTAAAATGAAGCGACTGGACTGCAAGCTGCAAGTCTTACATTGTTATGTTTGAAGTTGCACCTTGGACCAAAAGTTAAAAATAGATAGTATCAAATTACATATTTTTAGGTTAACTATATTTTAGTCCTAACTAAATATATTCACTTTTACATTTTCCTCCTGGTATCAAGAGATCTTTTGGGGAAACTTTTTCCACATACTTTACTCAAGTATTGCCAAACACGCTTTGTTTGCTGGTTATTAGTGGAGTTAAGTGAACGTGGGGATTACGTTCGGATTAGTGGAAACAAACATAGCGTGGATACATAACGTGGAATTATATTTGACTGAGAAGCTTAATGACGAAAATCAAGGCTAAAGTTCAACAGAGTATGAGCCCAAGTGGAGCTGATGACGCGAGTGAAGAGAAAGTGACAACTGTTCCGGAGAATGTGGAGTCAGCTCAAATGGAAAAATGCTGGAGTTATTTACGGATAGACTGCAAAGCTGGAGGAGATGTGAGTCGTTAAAAGTGATGAGGGGACGGTGTATCACACCCCTAAAGTCGACACAAAGATGAGCATAGCGTCGCTGGAAGGAAGCCAAGAAGACAAGGGATCTATTTTGGCGGGTAGATATGGTAAGCAGAGCTTTCGAGAGCTTAGCCATGCCCGGGCAGACATCTTTACCTGTAGTAGAATGGGTAAGGTGATGAATGCAGGGGATCAACAACACTTCCCAGTTTAAGGTATGCCAAATATAGGCCAAGCACAGGGGCCGGTCATACAGGCGCCTTGGTAAGGACGCCGAGTGCAAAGCAATGTACATTAAAAATAAGCGTTTTTGATGGAACTGAAACATATCGTGGCTTGGGTTCTGGTTTTCACGCATGGGGAAGAAAATTTTTCCGACAGATTAACATTGCGGAAGCGGCATGCTGGTTTTAGTAGAGTGAGGACGTTAAGGTGGAATATTGGGTCACTAATTAGCAGGACCGACTGAGAGGTATTATAACAGACAAGCGGAGACAGGGTGGTGTGAAACACCAGCCTTATGGTAAGTAATGGATTATATGCTATCGACTTTCCACGCACAGATTACGCCAGCACAAGTAATGAAATTGTTTATGGCGCGGAAAAGAAGCGGACATACGTGACCGGAGCATTACCTGTATTTGTCGGCAGTAGCAGAAGCGGTAGGTGGAACCTCAGATTCGCTCGTACTCAACAATATTGTGTACCATGCGACTCAAACCAGTTATTCGACCTGGAAGCGGGAAAGCTAAAGGAAGCATCCACTGCGCTTCACGACTGTCTGGTACCGTTAGTCGGTTGCTCTAAACCTCAAAACATGACAGCAACTGCTAAAGCGACCCCACCTTCGCCGCAGTAGCTGGCAGACTAGTCGGAATACATTCAGGTTTTTCACAAATATATAAAAGTTGCTATAAGAATATTAGTAATAAAAATTTCAGTAATATTTAAAAAGATATAAAAGTTGCTATAAGAATATTAGTAATAAAAATGTCAGTAATATTTATACGAATCCGGTAGACTCGACTGATTCATCCGTGGGTATCACTCGTATGACGCTTGGCCCCAAGGGAGCAGCGCACATGGCAATGGCTACCAGGGTTGGGGGTAACAAGAATTCAGGTGTCCCCGATCGGAAGGAAACCAGCCAGCATAATGTCCAGGTAGGGACGGAGGCGAATAGTCCAGATCCAGGATGCGAACATAGATTCGAGAATTAAGAAGGAGCCCCAAGCTGACCCTCAGGCGCCGGACCACCTTCAGGACATGTTTTCGGCCATGATGGAAAGGTACTTGGAAGAGCAGCGTCGGTCCAATGCTGGCCGCTCCAGTCCAGGACCACACGGCCAGCCTACCCGCCGGGAAGAACAGGCGCCTGAACCAGCCCAGCATTATACGAGGGGATTGGTAGACGAAGACATGAATCGGTGCAGTCGAGACAGAGTGTGCCCTTCTTGACCCGCCTAGTCGCCGGCCAGGTCGCCGACCCGGATGACCCCCTAATAATGCCGTCACTCAATGACATCGATATGAAGTGAGCCAATATGGGCTTTCGACCTATACTCAGGGACGATAACCAAGGTCCGGATGTCAGCTACGTACGATCTGAAGGATTTTACTAGTCGAGACATGGATGACGACCAGGCCAGGGGATGGTTAAGCAAGACGAAGTCAGCATTCCTTATAAACCAGACGCCGGACTATGAGGAGAGTTTAATATTTGGAGACCTAATGAAAGGACCAGCAAAAAACGGATCCAGCAGCTGAGTCGATAAGTCCAAGATGATTGGAAGCAACTGGTCGAAGCATTTGTTGAGCAATACTGTGGGTCTGGGATGTCAGTGGCACGTCAAAATTTCAACACCAAGAAGAGACCCCTCTGAAATATCTCCACCGGCTGAACGTCGCAGAAATGAGGGCCACTATACCGGTCAAGGAAGACGCCAGCCGGTCGGAAGCTGCCCCGGAGCATGTGGAGCATTTTATCAGTACGCTGGGCGACCGGGAACGGACAGACCACCCCACGCTGCTTCGATTAAAAAACACTACTGAGCTGGAACTGACGCTACAGACTTACCAGAGGGCGAAGAAGCGAGGTCATAAGGCAGCAATTGGAATGGGCAGGTACAGGTCACGCTCTAATCTGGATCAAGGAGGTAAGCCGCTATCGACCAGGACAGCCCGTGCCGTTCGCATGATTGAAAGGGATTCGGATGCAACCAGCTCGGAAGAGGAATACCAGCAGTCTGGGGGCGAATCGGAAGAGGAACAATACCGGTGCCTGCTCTCAGGGGAAGCTGGTCAGCAGTCCAGACCAGCATCTGTGTCGGGCCAGCGGAAAAGTTTTCCTACCAGGACTACCCCTGACGGAAGTGCACCCACTGTGGATCCATCAAGCACGATGACAGAAGCTGCTGGAAACGGCTGACCGGCAAGAAGTGCGAGAAGAAAAGACATCCAGCTGAACACTGCCTGTTCACCTGCAAGACTTGCGGAGAGGTGCACGAGGCTGGACTCTGCCCAATCGAAGAGTTCTACAACCAGATGAAGAAGTGGTATGTCCCGACTTAACATGCTGGAATATTGCCACCAGGGGTGGAAAAGAGGTTAAACTAGATCGCTCGCCAGGTTGGAATCTGGTTCGATCCGAGCGGTCTAGTGTTAGTATCTATGCATATGTCGGTAAGGAGGATAATCGAGAAGCAAATCAAAGCGTAATCGACAATACATATAAGTTTGACGACGATCCCCAGGCAGCAAAGCTGACCTTTACCTGATGGCCAGTATACGAACGGAAGAATATTCTCGGTCTGAAGTGGTTACGGAACTGAATCTATTACCCGGTGGATCACGGGCTACTGGAAATACCATTCGCCTTACAACTGGTTCAAGCAGGCCAAGACCGATGGTAAGATTAATAACCAGAGGGCGACTATGCTTTTTGACGGTGGCGCAGAAGTTTCCATCGTGAACACCACTTTTGCTCGTATGGTTGGATGTGAAAAAGATGAGACGACGATACAAAAGAGCATTGGAATTGGAGAGAGTTCATATATGACCCAAGGAAAGACAAGGGTGAAGACCACCCTGACTGTACTATTTTATCGCCTGAGCGGGAAGGCTAGCCGGGCAGGATGCAATTTTGGGGTTGGATTTCATGGTATACGACTGGATTTATCTCACGGCACACTGACTTTGCCTGACGAAGTGCAGATCCGGTTGGCTGCCCGGTGACTTCTATATGGTGCCCACACTCAATTTCGTAAGTCGAGCTAGTTCGTAACTGTCCCGGTAGGACGAACAGTAGAGGTGACAGTGCGGGTAAATGAATGGTGGATTAAGTTGTGGTTGACTAGAGGAAAGTTTTGGATGCCCTCGTTCGTCAAGAGAGACATTGTTTTCAAATAATCAAGTGGTGATAAAATTCCTTGAAGGGGAGAACAGTTCGTCAAAGATGAAGTACGTGGACGTCAGGATCAAGTTTACGCTCTCAAAGATCGAGGACGGCGTTATTAAGTTCAAGTACAAGAAAACGAAGGACATGGTTGCAGATCTCTTTACAAAATGTTTGAATGCACCGAGGCTGCAGGTATTGCAGGAATCGGTGGGTTTAGTGGGCTTTCAAACGATATAACTATTTTGAACTAGGTTCAAGGCGAGAAGGAGTGTTAAAATGCAGCGCCTGGACTGCAAGCTGCAAGTATTACATTGTTATGTTTGAAGTTGCGCCTGGATCAAAAGTTAAAAATAGATAGTATCAAATTACATATTATTAGGTTCACTATATTTTAGTCCTAACGAAATATATTCACTTTACAATTTCCTCCCTGGTATCACGAGATCTTTTGGGGAACCTTTTCCACATACTTTACTCAAGTGTTGCTAAGCACGCTTTCTTTACTGGTTATTAGTGGTGTTAAGTGAACGTGGAGATTACGTTAGGATTAGTGGAAACAAATATAGCGTGGATACATAACGTGGAATATTATATTTGACTAAGAAGCTTAATGACGAAAACCAAGGCTATATTTGACTAAGAAGCTTAATGACGAAAACCGAGGCTAAAGTTCAACACATGGATGTACTTGATCTGCACTGACCTGTTTACCGGTCTGGTGCGCCAAGGCAAGTTCCAATCGCCTCCGATGTGCGTCGAGTAAAACATAAGGATTTGGGATCTTAATCCACCCGGCGGAAGTTGCCAACGTCTTGCCAAAATTTTGGAGCTCTCGACTCATTATAATACATACAATACAGTTCGTGGCTGCTTATAAATGTGTACGCCCACTCTGGAGACACTAAACACCGCGAGGCACTGTTCAGAGACATACAAAAGGCGATAACCCCGTGAAAACATTTGATTATAATGGTAAGTGATTTCAACTGTGTCGACTCACCACTAGCGGACCGGATGGGAGGCTACCGAGAGGAAAAGCCGGAGAGCATGGAGCTGATAAAAATCCAAATGGCATCGCGTCTGATAGACGCCAAATTGGGCTCGAAATCAGCACTTGATGAAATACGCTATGAGCCTATTTCACGTTTTGGCGGGGTCAACAGACTAATCGTCTGGACAGATTCTACGTCTCTGAACAGATGATTGGATTGATCGAATAGGTGGCGGTCACCCGCCTAGACTTTTTTCGAACCATGAAGAAGTGCAGCTTACTATTTGCTAGAACGCGACGAACAAGCATCACAACAGCACCCAGACGAGTTTACCCTTTCCAAGGAACACATCAGCATGATTTAAAAATGGAAATTGCAAAAAAACAATGGGAACAAACATTGACGCTGAGTGGACGTCACATCTGTGGTGAAGTGGCCCCGGAATTGGTCAACTGACTGATGAGAGATTAATCCGCCGAACTGATTGGTGGAAAGACAGAACTGAATTGGCTGCCCGGGTCAGCCGTTAATGGACATTGGATGGTGGTTTTGGTTCGTGGAGGTTCGAAAGCGTCGGACTAGTATTTGGACGAGGGACAGAAGCTAAGGGAGATGGTTCAGGTTCGTTTGGTCCGCTTTGTCATAACGCGAGTGCTTTAAGAAGCGCTTGATGTGATCTCGCTTCACGTATTCATCGGGGCCTTTGGTATAGTTATCAACAAAGGCATTCATACTTTGAGTCAGGGCGTCTTTATCGCCCCTTCTTTTTGCGATTTGCGTTTCCGGTTCGTGTAATGGCGAGCCGAGAAGAAAAGGTCGATAAAGTACCGACGTTTATCGTCGATACAACGATCGAGCCGACGTTCGAGGATGTCTTCACAGTCATCCAAGACGTTGATATCAAACAACGCGTATTGGCAGTCATGCTTATAATGACTGCCACTGTCGGGCACAAGATCCCATCTTGGGTCCAAAACCCCACCTTGTACGGAACATGCGGTTCCGTACGATAAGACGATTCAGAAGTAGAATAAACACTTCTAGCCAATGTTTCTCGGCACGCGGAGCGCTGCCTGCACTCGTGCTTTGAGCGGAGCCTACACCACGACCCGGCGAAGGTCGAGGACCGGGAGGGTTCAACCAGTCTCGCATCCACCTCTGTCGCAATCGACAGCGTCGGAGTCCATACCGGTGTTGCCGTTAAGCGAGGAATTTCTAGCGGGTTTAAATTCGCTAGTCGTCATCTGGGAGACATCAACTTTCCCCTCTCCCCCCTCGGAATTGGAGCTATCGCCGAACAGCGATAATGTCTTCTCCGCCACCCGCCATTCGACAGGCGTTAACGTGCTCACTGATACCTTAGCAACATCTTCGCGCCCCCTTTTAGATGCTGCTTCAACAGCATCTGTGCCTTGATCCATCAGTTCTCGTGGTCATTCGCCGCAGCAGTGACGCTGCTTTAGCGGCGTCACTGCTCGTGTTGGCTATCTTAACATTGAATGCCAAGGAGGAGGTTTCCTTCGTCTCTTCAGCAGTGCTCTTAAGAGCGCCGCCGCGTGTGCCGACCATGATGTCTTGGTCGTGGAATTTTTTGGTTTGTGTACAGTTGATTGTTTTGACAAAGAAGTGCCACCAATCCATTTGCCAATATAGAAATTAATTATTGACCAACCACCTTAAGTGGGGGTGATGTAATGGTGTAACATTACATACGTGATATGCATTAAAGTTTAAATATCACAGTTCAATTTCAGACTTACAGTCTGAAATGTTAATATTGGATTATAAGTTATTATAATCCACAACGAAATCCGATTCGGTTGAAAATACCGAATATAAGAGGGGATCTAATAATGAGAGTATTATTAGATCAGTTTTTATATTATTATTTGTATGATTAGTTTAGATTTAATTATAGCTATTAACTCTAACCAATCAATATATCTCCTTTTTAAACTTAGCGTCTTACAGCCATGTGTCCGGAGTATATAACGTATTTCAGCAGTTTATGGCCGGGAATCGGATACCTTAGCTTTTAGATCATAACGTTTCACCATCAGCACATTTTAACCCGCTGTTTTCACCCCTTAAAATCTATTTTGACCAGCCGTCATATGCGATAGCGCTGTCATTATCCAATCACAAGTGAGGTCACACGGATAGAGGATAGCGGACATTTAGATTCGTACTGTGGTGAAGTGTTCCAGAAATTAACGGACTAATGATGATGAATGCCCGCACCGGATTGGCTGAAATGTCGCCCTTAGCCGGATGCCCGGACCGGTCAATAAGAAGACGCTATCTGGGAGCTGCCGGACGCACCTGCGAGGCGGCCGGACGGCACCAGGCCTGGGATCAGCCGGACGAACGTGATAGAAGGCATGAACAGTCGAGCTAGCAGGCTAAGCAGACGGGAGGACCGCGGATGTTGGACGGCCGAGTGGCAGACTGTTGGCGGATTGTTTGTAAGGTATGAGTGAAGGGAGTCTGAAGGAAGATGAGTGTTCTAGTGGATGAAGGAGGCACCCGGATCGGATGAGAAGCTACCAAGGAATTGCTAGCGCCAGCGGCCAAGGGGCTCGGATGGATGGCCATCCGGCCGAGCCGTCCGGGTACAATGTACCATCCGTACTGGTACCAGATGGGTTCGGTGTACCGGCCGGGCTGGTACCATCTGGGGTTGGTGTACCGGCCAGGCGGTACACAAAGTCGGAGTTAACCGGGCTACTTCGGGTAAGGCACATGACTGGTCAGCCGGGTTATTCGGGGTAGGTTACACAGAAGGGAGTATTGGATATAGGATAAATCAGTATACGTTTCGCTTTCTTAGACAGAAGTCGCTTTCATTGGTTCGCAGCGGAGGGCTAACAAGGTCCCCTCTTGCTGCTATTGGTTTACCCGGGGAAGGTTAAGTTAACCCACCGGAAGTCCCCTGACCGGGAGTCGCGGC
>MIQA02002055.1:19518-39237 GCA_001887855.2 Sclerospora graminicola | reverse complement strand
TCATGTACTATCCAATATGTAACCTGTTACTTCAGGTACTATCCAATATGTAACCTGTTACTTCAGGCACTGTCCAATATGTAATGGTTGTGTTGCCCGGGTACGTGAGATATCAAGTCGCACGTACCCTGCGGCCTGAAACAATAAGGGACAAGCTATCGATGGGTGCAGAAATGGGCGCGGGTTAAATTTTTCGTGGGTGAGGGTTAGAGTTTCCCTAAATAAGTACTCCGAGTATATTTTTATATCGTTCCACTTTGATTGGGGATTTGTTCACTTTGATTGCAAAGCTTTTGTGCTTATTCTTATATTTCTATTTCTATCCACTTTGAATAAAAACCTTTTCACTTTTAATGGTGTAGTTTTAGTCATGACAATGTTCCTCGATTACGGACAACTATAAGTCCTAGTCACGACTAGCTTTTCTCCACGAGAAGGACTAAAAGTCTAGTTAGTGATGTGGAAGACTACGGACCAGTCTTTACATAGCCAGTCTGGTCAAAAGTATCCTTTTCCATGTTGCAGTATGAACTTATGCTTTAGTCAAGTTGTAGTCGATATTTCAGCGATAATCCTGAATAAACTTGCAATTGTTTGTTGAATCTTATACCTTTCTATATCAAGGTATAACAGTCGACGTAGCTTCCAAGTCAGACGTAGTCGCGTAGGTTGAACACAGGGACTTAGTTAATAAAGTGTGTATTAAGAAGTGATTAAGTTGCTAGCTTATCTGTAATGGGGTGCCATTACATAAGTGATATTTAAGTAGAAATATCACATTTCAATTTCAGACTTAATGTCTGAAATGCGAATATTGGATTATAAGTTGTTATAATCCATCTTGAGAACAGATTCTGATATAATTATCGAATCTAACAAGTAATCTAATGATAAAGATATCATTCAGACCAGCTTTATACTACATGTTTGTATGATTAGTTTAGATTTAATTATAGTTATTAACTCTTAACCACTCATAATATATTCACTCTTAAACTTACCTTCTTCTAGACACGTAGCCTTAGGTTTATATATATTCAATATATATATAGACTTAAGTGATTAATTAATAAATTAATTAGTCTACTCTAAAGTTTATCTTAGGTAAACTAAGGAGGACCAAATTTACATTTGGTCCTACTCAATTGCACGCTTCCTCACTGCAATTCTTACAGTGTAAGCCGTGTAACAGCTAGCCTGTTACACCTGGTAGCACTTTGTGGTCCGTCTAAACGACCACTGTTGACGCGTTCCGCTAGTTAACTAGCGGAACGAAGGTTTAAGAGCCGCTGGCTGTCATGGCGACAGCCAGCGATCGTGAGCGTGAGCGTCAGCTCGCGCAAGATTTAGTTAGGGAAAACTTCCCTAACTGGTCACAGAGTGCTGTGACCACTGTGATAGAGATGATCCGGACCATAGGGCCCGAGGTCATCTCTCTCCTCCGTGGTAAAACCCCGGAGGAAGCCTTAGAGACGGTTACCCGTTTCAAGAGGATGTATGTTGATCCTCAGGTGCGTAACGCAATATTGCGGTCGCAAACATCAACAACAACAGCGCCCGCACCTAGTGCGAGCGTTGAAGTGGTAAAGGCGCGGATTCCGCCCTTTACTGGCGAAGGGGGTGAACCCCTTCGTAGGTGGTTCGCAGAGGTGGAAGATGCCCTCTCTGCGCAAAGATTGTGGACCCGCGTTCACAAGCTTATTTCGCCACCACATGCCTAGGCGGTCGCGCCAGGGCATGGGCGATGAGCCGCAGATCCACTGATGGATCTGCGTTCCTGACGTATCAGGATTTAAAAGCTGAGCTGAAGCTCAACTTCGAAGCTCCAGAAATGGAGCTTAGTTGCCGCGAAGAGTTCATGGAACTCAAGCAGGGCAAGCTGAGCCTACATGCGTACGCTCAGAAAATACAATATTTGTTATCAAATATTGTATACGAGCCGGTGCCCCCTGCCATGCAGGTCACTGGCTTCATGAAAGGACTGAATGACGGTCCCATCAAACAGAGTCTTTATCGGATTCCCCAAAAACTCTGAGGGATGCTATAGACCAAAGCATCCGAGAGGAATTCAGCATGCGTTCAGCAGCAACGCATGCTGAGGTTAGTCGAAAAGCTCAACTGCCTTTCGACTTTAACATGCCGCCAGTGCAGCATGTTAATAATAACAATTTCTCGAATAGACGAAGTTCACACTTCGTCCCGAGACACCAAAACCCGCGCCAGGGCGCGGGCGGAGGAGGTCCAGAACCGATGGACCTATCGGTTGCAGTTGCCTCGACACCGAGGCAACCGAAAAACAAGAAGTTCCTTCGCTGCAATAGATGCGCGAAGATGGGTCATTACGCCCATGAATGCATGGCGCCGCGGCCGGCGCCACGCAGTCAGCGGACCGGACAGTCCGCTGGTCGGCGACATCAACAGGGCAACCCTCTGTTGATGCTAAAAACGTCAACAACCAGTAGGGGCGGGGCGCCTTACTGGACGGGTTATCTCACATGCCGACATCGGGCATGTGAGGATAATAGCCCCAGACGGGACTATGTCCTGTCAGCATGTGCAGGGTGAAGAGAAACCTCTCATCACCCTGGAGGTTAAGCCGCATGGAAACGATGTCCCCATGCGTGCTCTGTTTGACACAGGAGTGTCAAACAATTTCGTTAGAACTGAGGTTCTAACGTCGTTGAACTTCGTGGAGATTGAATCTCCACAAGGCATGTTGTCAGTCCGGTTAGCAACAGGTGCAACCGTGACTATACCAAAGCGTGTTATTCGCACACGCTTCGAGTTAGACGAACTGTCGTTCGAGGACGAATACATCGTCCTCGATCTTGACGACAAGTTCGATGTGATCTTGGGCATCCCTTGGATGTCCAAGCATCAACCAACGATCGACTGGGTTAACCTGTCGATCGACTGCGGCGGTCTCACAGGACCTGATCACCCTGTGAGTAATCCGGCTGTATCTAATGATACAACCGCAGAGTCAGACAGTCTGGTGGGTAGCGATGGCACCACCAGGTCTGATCCGACTAGATCAGCGGATGGTACACCCGCTGATCAAAGTCCAGAGGGACTTACACACGCAACGAACGAGTCGTTGCGTGTCAGTAATGTGTGCAACACGGGTGAAAAACACCCCCGTGTTGAAGTTACTACGGCCGATGACGGTCGTGGTATAGATAAGTTACACACGGTGGGAAACACCCACCGTGAAAACAATGAAACCGTCACAGATGCAAACAACTTCCGTGTCGAAGACGAAGAACTCACGACTGAGGCAGTCGTGAGTGCATGAATATCATGGTAGACAGTGGTCACCATGAGGAGAATGCCTCCTAAGCGGTATGCTTTGTGAGTGACTTGTGATGCCGCAGGGGCTTCGAAATGTCCCTGCTACTTTCAATAGATGCGTCACGCATCTATTGCGCCCAGTGCGAGAATTCGCACCGAGCTACTTCGACGACGTGTTCATCCATTAGTAAGGCTGAACATGTTTTAGACGGATTGTAATTTCGATAAAGAGACCATCTACGTCAGGTGTTAGCAGCTTGTGCGCGAGCACAAGCTCTATATGCAAACTTGAAGAATGTGCACCTTTGGTGCACCTGAGATACCCGTTCTTGGCTGCTTTGTAGGCAAGAACGGAGTGCGCCCCGATCCGGAAATGATCAGGTGATCGTGAAATGGCCTACGCCAAACAACGTCAAGGAACTACGAAAGTTCCTTGGGTTGGCGACATACTTGCCCAAATATTCGTGCAATTATGCCGGTTTAATCCGACCTCTTTCTCAATTACTTAAGAAAGATTTCGAATGGCACTGGGATAGAGAATGTCGCAAGCGGGTGTGCAATGAATCATGAACCAAGACCTGATCCGGTGCCGTTTGGCTGGTCCGATCTGGTCTCCGATCGACCTGGTTTGAAATTCATGTATCCGACGCATTTGCGTAGAACATTTTCTAGGTTTCTCGATCATTGTTACAGATAGGAACAGATCGGGCCTGATCTGGAGCTGTATACGCTGGGATTAAAACTCGTCGGTCTGCTTCCTGAGTTGCATACATACTTGCAGGTTTCTTCCTAGACTTAAGCCTTCAATCGATCGCTGCATCGATCGACGGATTTCGTTTCTTTTGGAGATGATGATCTGAAATTGGCTCGATCGGTGACCATATCGTCATGCTCGATGGAACTTGAGATATTTATCATGTGGTGAAGTGTTCCAGAAATTAACGGACTAATGATGATGGATGCCCTCACCTGATTGGCTGAAATGTCGCCCTTAGCTGGATGCCCGGACTGGTCAATAGAGGACGCGATCCGAGAGCCGCCGGACGCACCTACGAGCGGCCGGACGGCGCCAGGCCTGGGATCAGGCCGGACGAACGTGATAGAAGGCATGAACAGTCGAGCTAGCAGGCTAAGCGGACGGGACGACCGCGGACCAAGGGGCGGATTGGTGGCGGATTGGTGGCGGATTGTTTGGAAGGTATGAGTGAAGGAGCCTGAAGGAAGATGAGTGTTCTAGTGGATAAAGGAGGCACCCGGATCGGATGAGAAGCTGCCCAGGAATTGCTAGCGCCAGCGGCCAAGGGGCTCGGATGGATGGCCATCCGGCCGGGCCGGACGGGTACAATGTACCAGCCGGACTGGTACCGGATGGGTTCGGTGTACTGGCCGGGTTGGTACCATCTGGGGTTGGTTTATCATCCAGGCGGGTACGCAAAGTCGGAGTTAACCGGGCTACTTCGGGTAAGGCACATGACTGGTCAGCCGGGTTATTTGGGGTAGGTTACACAAAAGGGAGTATTGGATATAGGATAAATCAGTTTACGTTTCGCTTTCCTAGACACAAGTCGCTTTCATTGGTTCACAGCAGAGGGCTAAAAAGGTCCCCTCTTGCTGTTATCGGTTTGCCCGGGGAAGGTTAAGTTAACCACCGGAAGTCCCCTGACCGGGAGTCGCGGCGTCATCGTATACTCACCTCGCCCGTGTTTTGAACACGGTATTAAGTATTGGGAAGTGGTGACATTTTGACCTTCTGTGGAAGAGTGTGGAGTTGTATCTGCCTCAGATACACATTTGGATTCGCCCTTCATTGTTATTGGTTTAGCTGGCCGATCGACTATTCTCGGCCCAGCTGGCACTATACAAAGTTCAAGTGTATTGCCAGACGAGCTCCCCGGTGACGATTTCCGCCCAGGAGCTATCCCTAGTCCTAACCCTCATCTCCCTATTGGACGGATCTACACTTTTCGCCCTAGGGTCCACCAGGAGAGCTAACCACCCAGTACTGACGGGTACACAAGGTGAGCTTTCAACATGCAACATTCGAGCAGTCGCGATCAAGCGGATGGAAGCGACGATCCAGCCGGCCGGAAGCCGGATCGGATCATGACTCGGATGGACGGAGTACCCCTTCCGGTAGTCAGTCGTCTGGGACCCCCGTGGGTGTTCGCGTCTCAGGAAGATTTTCTGAGAGCGACTACACCACAGTTAGGACCAAGGAGACGTGAGTGCGCGCAACTAGAGGAGTATGTGGCATCGACTTTGCCCCAAGTAGTGACAGTTATGGAATCACGGATTGATGGTCGGGGAGGGAAGTTGATACCTGGGGAGCAGTTCGTCATCAACCTTGAAATCGACAGTATGCCTTCCATGGGATTTTACCACACCATATGAGGCCTTTCTGGGGGACTTATTGCTGGGCTCTCAATCCCTGGATACGAGAGGAACGAGCGAGAGAGTTAGGAGCGAGCAAATATGACAGGATCCCACTAATAACGATCAGATCGTTACGAATACGAAGACTAACGAGTGATACGTTTATGTGGCAGGTTCAAGGGGTCGATGGAAAGGCACATACGAGGGAAAAGATCGGGAGATGGTTATGTGCGATAATATTAGCCTCGCCGCGAGTAGACGTTGGACATTATATTGGGGAAGAGCCTTCAATAAACCTTAGCATTGGACCAACATTGTTAGAGAAGTTCACATGGAAACTCGTGTCACCGGGACATCTACTCGGAGAAAGCAGCACCAATGCGGTACAGGTTGCAGCGCGTCAACAGGCTGATGGACTTTTATGGAAGATAATTCGTTGCAAGTCAGAGGACAAGGAAGTTGAGCAGGAGTTGTACGAAACGGTGATTGTGTTCCAGCCCCATCCAGCCTTACACTTGATTGGATGGAAAGTCGATGACACCATTCGCACCTGGAAGGTGTGGCCAAAATTACGACGGTCTTTCGGCTCACGTATCACCATGGAGTGGCCTCACAGCTACCTGCTATCGTAGAGAAGTGGAAACGAAAGTGTGACGTGAGTGACTGGTGGACTTGGATTCAAGATGCTGAACCAGCACAGGTTTGGAAACACGACAACATGTTGACAAATTATCAAGTGTGGGTGCAGTTTCGAATGGCAACAATGCAGCTTAACACGTTTCATACGAGAGATCTTGGAGACCGTCGATGCTTGCTAGATGAAAGATGTCCGAGCGGACAGGGTGGGGTGGAACATATCTTTTGGAAATGTGCACGAGCCAGGGACTTCTGGCGGCGTTTGGTGCAACAATGGGAAGGAGTTGCCATATCAGACGCTCAATTAGATAGTTTTCAAGAAGCAATAGCGACACGTCGAGCCCCACCGATTAGAGATAGTCTAAAACGGGCGATGATGGAGAAATATGGTTGGTTTAACGAGACCTATCATGAGGTGTTCGAGAGAATTTGGAATGGTGTAATCGCGACATCATGGATGTGGCAATTGAGGAATCAAGTGGTGTTTCAAGGACAAATAAAGTCTGCCTTTGATCACCTATAATTTCTATGGCACCAATGTCGAGCGCAAGTGGAAGCAGTGGCGGAATGTGAATCCAGACTGTTTGATACCAGAGAAGCGGGGATCCGACTGAAGATCAGTGTAAAGTGCTTTTTCGAACTTACCCCAGCACGGATCGACCTTCCAGAGCAATCCGACGAGATGGTTACCGAAAAATCGACCATGGAATCTGAGCCCAGATTACATACTAGATTTTACAAGTTCATAGTAGCTACTCCTCCCACCGTAATTAGTCTGTGTGCAAAATTAGTCTGTGTTCGGAATTAGTCTGGCACAGACTAATTTAGGTGAAGAAAAATTAGTGAGCTCTCAAAACTTCCTAATTAGTCTGGAACAGTTGGCCCCCTGTACCATAACGAAGGTACAACGTACCGTAAAGAATGATGTCAAAAGCAGAGCAGCTTCACAGAGGGCGGGGGCTTCCTGCAAATCGATCCCGCTGATATCAATCGTTTTGAAGACACTCTTGCTGAGGTAGAGATATCGTAAGATAGATTGATACAGGTCAACAAAAGTTAACCATTACATTTTTGAACAACTTGCTTTTTTATAAATCTTTGATAACTCTGGTAATAAAATCGTACCATCAACTTGCTTTTTTATAAATCTTTGATAACTCTGGTAATAAAATCGTACCAATATAGATTTAGGCAGCCTTTAAAGCTGTGACTAGCCTGGTCAAAAATTTACTCGGTGTTACAGAAAATATTATTACTTGGCAGCCTATCATCAATCTATTTTTAAAAAGGTCCGTATTCGCTTTTATTCTGAGATAGTAGATCGCCCGGACGCAATTGTTTAAACTATTGGTAGAACACGACTAGTTCATCCGACTTCAAAGTCTTATGCTCAAGATGGAAAAGCCCAGACTGCTTATGCATGTCGGTGGCCCTCAGTTAGCTGGATTGATTGGATACCAGCCAGCTATCTACCTATTGTCAAGCAAATAAGGAGCATCTAATACTTCTTTTTCTAATTAATTTTTTTCTTCTTGCTTATAGAATAGAACAACACCTAAGATCAATTTTTAAACTAAAACTTGTCTCATCCTAACCCAATAGGAACTATCAGCAACGGGTTTTACGGTACGCTGTACTCACGTTATGGTACAGGGTGTGTGTGACACTTAGTTTAACCCAGACTAATTACCAACTTATAAATTAGTCTGGCACAGACTATTTCTAAACATACCTTAATTAGTCTGTGTTCATTAATAGTCTGGCACAGACTATTTAAGGTAGCAAGCTCAAAAACTCAGGTTCGAAATTAGTCTGGCACAGACTAATTACGGTGGGAGGAGTAATAGTTAATCTTAATTAATTAGACTACATTTTACTACTACTAGTCGGTGTTATTACCGCGTGTTCTGTATACCGGTACTGTTGATTACCGATATTTTTATTTCCGAAACCTGCAACAAACATTCCAACTGCAACCCCGCATCCGCGCCGCCGCAGTCACACTAAAAAGCAAGAAAGGACAATCTTCGTGGCTACATACCCCGAACATGATTTCATCTCCACTGTATCAGATCTCTTTGGTGATCTGGCCAATAGTGTTGGCTATGTACTGCCGGTACACATATCAACTCTTGCGTCATCTTTCACAACTTCCATCGGACGCTATCTTTCGATGCGTCAACCTTTATCTTGACTATCATTTTACCAGTGCGTGCTCGTTTTCTTGACGAGACTGAAGTTTTTTGGAATCTCTCGCGACAGTGGAAGTGAATGGTGAAGTCTGTACGCCTGAGCATCACGTACTGTACCCGACATGGATACGTTTATTCGACAAATAGATGTAGTGTGATCATCATGTAACCAGGTAAACAGTCTTCAACTACTGAAGCAATTCAATTTTGCTCTTCCGGCTTCCGGACAAATATGGGCCCAACAGCTAGATGCTAGACGCGTGATGCTCTCGATGATGGACTGGATGTTATGACGAAGAGAAGTGAGTGGCCGCAAGCGCAGAGTGCTGCGTCGACACCTTGATAATTCTTGTTCCGTTTTGCTGTGCTATGCTTGTAAGATTTTTTTGATGTCTGCGGATGAGAAAGCCTTCGAAAATTTTGTGCGGAATCGCTACAATGGACTTGATTGCTAATACCGCCTTCAAAATGAAATTGGTACACCAATGGGCTTGACTGTGGGTTTTACATGGAGCAAAACGCGTGCGTATTGAGCAATTTTCTTAAGGCTCTTCCGTAAAGCGCTCCGATTATTCTACCTTCTAACCGTCGGGAAAAAGCCAACGGTTTAACATGTCATTGGGTCAGGAACTAACGTCTGGAGACTTTGCTAACGGCAAACCAATCCCCCAGATTGTTACTAATCAAATCTTCTTTTTCATCGCAAGCGCAAGATGGCTAAAATCATGGCTTGCACAAAAAGTCGGGCAAATGCAGCCATATCGAAAAACTGCTTCCGTCTTTTGTATTTCAAGCACGAAACTCAAACTGACGTGAAAGTTTTAAAGACCATTGTAGATGAAGTTGACGTGCTACGCTTGTGCCACGCGCTAGGCATGTCCCTATCGAAAAGCAGTCCAGCGTCGATGCATGAGTTTGAGTTGGGTATGTTCGATCCCGAGGACTATGACGCTGACTTTGCGCGTTTTATCCGCGAAAAAGTATTTGCTGGATATTGTCGTAACAACCAGAAAAAAGAACAAGATGAGGAAGACCTACTGAAGGTATGTTGCTTGTTTGGCAAGCAGTTAGAGGTAAAGGCTGAACTTGGTCGGATGGGAGTTTGGGATAGCGAATGTGAAGAGGGACTATCAATTCAAGACCAAGGAGTCTTCTGCATGAAGAGTGATGTAGATTGCCGTCTGTTGGTTGTGTTTGCGTGGCTGGGTTCGAGCTTGTTTGAGCCTGAAACTATTCGAGATTCCCCAGCTTACGTGCTGCGGTTCCTACTGACGCTGAGTCCCGACATCACATGCTGTTTATCAGAGCAAGATTTTCAACGAGTGAAAAGTGAGGTGGATGTTTTGTCTGATAGCTCCACTGGTCGGTGGAATTCTTGCTCTGTGGCTTTTCGAGTTCAAAAACAAGTATAACATCAGGCCCAGTGGTAAAAGCACGGATTCCAAACTTTGAGTGTGCCAAGGCTGTTTGGTTTGTTGGCGGCGTCGTTCCAACCATAGCTGTTGAAGGTTCGACCTCGTCAATAACTGAGTGGGTACCATATATATAGTGCCTCGTGACGGCTTTGCGCAGTGGCTTTGGGAGAATCATCACGAGTACAGTATTAAGTTTTCTTTTAAACGTCTCTCAACGATCCTACTCGACGATGTACTGGTGAAGTTTCGTCAATTTCCAGACGATGAGCTACGTGCCATACGTGATAAATACAACGGTCAACTGGAGAAGGTGAGACAACAGGTTATATCCAATTCATTCGAACACGCTGAGGAGATCACTAAAGAAGCTACTCGGGATGCGGAATTTTTGTTGCTGTTAAAAACTCTTCAAATGCATTAAAAATCGATTCGGCTCAAAAGAACTACGCGAGCTTTCTCGAACAATACGAAGACAGTGGAATATTTGCGAAACTGGAAATTCCGGTGCACAATATGCTTTTTTTGCCCCAAAAGATTCAAAGCAACATTGATGCATTGAGTGACAGTTACCGAATCGGGCAATCAGCGTTTGTAGAGGCAATGGATACAGTGGTTTGTGGTAAACCCATTAACGCTGACGGTAATATCAGAAGCGGATTAAAATGGTTTTATAGTTGAAGCGTCAGACGTTATAGTCCCGACTTTCGGCGCGCGATGGAACAGGAGCAACCTCGATTGACGCAGATGTGGACAGAAGCCGTTGACAAATTTGTGAACACGTTAGAAAATGAAAAATTCGAGCTGGAAGTGCAATGTAGTAAAAACATTTACCAATTGCAGTTGAGTAAGGATGAAGAAGATGCCAAGTGGAACGCTTTTGAGCGCCTGCGCGAATATTTCGATATTGAAGACGGGCGACTGAAAATTGGGATAAGCAGAATTGTGCTCACCTCGGACGACGCTGCTGTGAGAATAGCTTGGAGCAAAGAAGTGAAGAAGCAGCCAACGAAATCAATTAACCTCTTTCAGCTGAACAATGGGGACTCGGATCAGCTATCGTCAATGGGAGGAATAGAGGTCGAACCAGGCTTCGAATTACTCAAGTTGGCAACGGTAAAACATGAAGTGTTTGTTTCCATTCTTGTGAACGAAAGTAAAACATTCGTTCGAAAATATCAACTGGACCCCGAGCGTAAGGCTACAATGGTAGACGTGCGAACATTTCCACATGCCTGCTCGCTCTGCTCGATTCGAGCAAATGATCGAAGGGTCGCGTTTCTGTTCGGAGCTAGCGCAGAAGGTCTTGGAACGGTGGCTTTCTGCAGATTTAATGAGTCGTTCACTAGAGTGGAGGCAACGCGAAATATCGACCTTAACGCTTCATTTGGACTGGCGGGGCCCGTTGTTGACATTCTGTTGACAGAAAAATCTTTGTGTCTTGTAGACGAAAGTGGAGATATTCAGTCTTTTGACGTAAGAACTCGGCGAACTTCAAAAAAAGCTTCTTTATTTGGCAACAATGACGTCGATGTTCACGGCAAAAGGGTCGGCGGCTTACTGAGTTTTGCCGATGAACTTGTCAATGAAGTGAAGAAACAACTGTACGTACGGTTTATTTCCAACGAGGATCATCGAGTGCTTCCTTCTGCATATTTCGATATGCCATCGACAGAAGTTGCAGTTGGTAGTTTGGATGACGTGCTGTACATGATCAATACTTGTGATGGCTCCATCTACTCTTCAAAGCTAAGCGTCACTGTTCGAAGCGATTCGTATCGTGTTCAGCGGTCTAGTAATGGTGCAAAACATCGTCTACTAGCTGACGAGAAAGGAAAGAGAACCGCTAGCGAATCTTGGTTGTGTGTCTTTTATCACGTGTTTGAAAAGTTTCCAGTGCAAAGTCTTGTGGATATGAGAATGAGCTGGTACGCTCCTTTCTCACTAGCGCTGGAGATTACTGTAAACAATGATAGTAGTGGGCAAAATTCTTCCGCGAGTGATGCCTTTGCTGTATGTGCCAAGTATCTTGACAGTGTGATGATCAACCTGAGTCGTCTGAACAAGCCTCTGTCTGGATTGAACCTAGTGAAAAATCTCAAGTACCGGAGCAATGGACAAACAAAGAGCTACACTGATCTGCAGTGGACATCAATGCAGCATTTTCTGCTTGCAATTGTTTCGTTTGTTCCTGTTCAAATATGTCGAGCTGAAGACAACATGCTGAAGCTGCTACAGAACGGGGAAAACGCTCCAAACAATGCGATAGAGTCTTCATCAAGTCCAGAAAATTCCACGGAAGATGGCCAACGTGGAGCTAACGCATCGGAGATTGCACAAACTATTCGTTTTGGCTTGCTTTCACCCCTTTTAACTTCATGGAATGGTCGATGTGTGGTAGTAACGTCGATGGGGAAACAGTCCACAGGTAAAAGTTATTTTCTGAACCACCTCGTCGGTACTTCGTTTGCAATTTCCGGATCCCGATGTACAGATGGAGCTTGGATGTCGCTTCGATACGTATCTGCCGATGTGCTGCTTGTTGTGCTAGACTTTGAAGGATTGGGATCCTTTGAGCGATCGGAGCAGGAAGATGTTTTCTTGTCGGTTTTAAATGCGTCAGTGTCTTTGTTTACGGTCTTTCGAATGGAAACTCGGTTTGACAAGGACATTGATGGTTTATTTTCTCGATTTCAGAAGGGTGTGCAGCTCATTAAGAACGACGCGCGGCTCTTTCGTGGATTGTTATACATGAGTGTGAAAGACGTGAATATGAACGATCAACAAGGCGTCTTTGACGAACTTGTGGCAAAACTGGACGGGATTTTCGCTGCTAATCGAAATCAAAACTTTCTGACGGACATGTATGCTGGACAGTTAGAAATTAACTGCTCTCCGCCGTTTGGTACGATCGATTACTATCAGTGTATGGAAAACGATGCGGCGAAAGCTCTGTGCGATATTTTATCTCCTCCTTCCGATGGTGTGCGAACAGGTTTTGTGACTGGGAAAGCTTTTCTGGATTGCGTGCGGATTGTTTTGGCAAAAATTTCGATCTTAGACTGGACTAGCATGGACAAAAGCACGCAGAAATTGATTGTTGCCGACGTAGAACAGAAACTTCCTGGAATACTTCGAACAGGCTGCCATGTCGAGCTGGCTTTGGTAAAAGAAAAACATATTCCTTTGCACTTAAAGGAAGATGTATTACGAGTAGGCTGTCTTGAAAAGCTTGTCGTTCCGTTGGAAGTGATGTGCAAAGCATATCCTGGTTGCAAGGCAAAATGGTTGGCGCTAAATGACACGATTCCTCTCGATAATGTCAAAGACGAGGAGTTTGATATGGAGTTTGATGTGACTTCTTCACTCACGAGCAGTAAAATGCAAATGGCACAGAAAGCGATTACGTCGCTTTTCGAGTTGTTTCTCAATTTGCGTGGCAAACCGTATGGAAATTTCAGGATCTCGACGAGAGATCTAAGCGAGTTTGACGACTTTGTAGCGTTTGTAATCCGTCGACGAACAAAGAAGGTGTCTCTTTGGCTCCATGACTCGCTTGGTAATCAGCTGCCAGAAGTGCGATCACAGTTGGAACGACGCTATGTAGATCCGCTCATAGTTTTCATGTCTCGGTGCCGACAGAAATGCGAACATTGCCATCTTGGATGCATGTACTCGGTGACGCACGCCGTGGAGACGAAGCATAACTGCTGCACAGAGCACAAGTGTCAAGGACGATGTGAGTATGGAGAATGTCAAGGAAACTTTGACGCTGGACAGGTTCCTCCATGCTCTCGAAGTGCAGGACACGAGGGAAAATGTGAGTGTGAGAAAGGGGAACACACATGTGGACAGCCGTGTATACTCACTCGCTCGTCAAATTGCAATCATACGTGCTCCAAACGAGCGGAACACCCGGGTGACCACTTTTGTTCCCTTCAAGTTCACGTCTGTGGGCAAAAGTGTTTGGGAACGAGTTGTTCTGCTACCTGTTTGCTCGATATCCAACGAGAACATTCTGTACACAAGTGTGCTGAGACGCAATGCTTAGAAGCATGTTTTATGAATGGATGCAGAAACACGTGTGGCGAAAAGAATCATTTTCACGGACAACACGCAGTGTCACATGCTTTTGAAAAGGAAAGCGGTTTGGTTCAGATGACGACGGACTCAAGCAATAATTATGAAGAAGATGGCGTCGTTAGACACATGTGCAGTCGCAGTCACGCCTGTGGCGAAATGTGCTCGGTGGATGGTATTTGCGAACAAAAGGTTCATCTGAAGAAGTCTGCGCGTACGTACACGGGCGCACGTGGATCATTTGAGTACATTTATCAAGAAATGAATGGGTGTAAAAAGCGCTGTGCTTACTTATTTCCTAGTGGGGAGGTGGTACATGAGGGTTTGCATACTTGTGTGGTCCAAGCAAGTGGAGAAGGTGGAGACAAGGAGCAACATGCCGTTCACTACTGCGATGCGCGATGTCCGTCATGCAATTATTATTGCAATAAACATTTTGGCCATATGGAATTGCATGCCACCTCTCACGGGAATATGCATCAAACGTACTTTATAGCAAAAGGAAATGATGTTGATGTGGAAGATCGAAAATACCAAGTAGGAGAGAAAGGAATTGCTGAAATGTGCAATCTGTTTTGCGCCAAGATGGGACGTGGACATGTCCACTATCTGCCCTGCGAGAGCCATGAAGACGAAAAGTGTGTCTACACGTCGGATGCGAGTAAAGATCATCGACGCCATTGTGTTGATGAGTTGTTTCCTCCTCCAAGTCAAGATATGGATGAGCTACTACATGCTCAGTTTTGGACAGCCATTGGCTGGGAAGATCCCTGCAGTGACGAAGAGCGTGCTGTGTTTGCAAAGTGTCCGTTTCAGTGCAATGCACCAGAGCACGAATGTGCTGAAGAAGAAGCTTCTTTCTGTGTTTTGGATGCTTGGCACGTGCCTGAATTAAAACCTGACGAAGCCGACAACAGTTTTGCGTATGTGGATGGACACAAGTTCAAATGCGTGCATTCTGTCGATACGGGCAAATTCCATGTCATTTTTGTTTTGGACAGCTCGGGGTCAATGAGTGGCCAACCGTGGCAGGACTTACTGTGTGCGTGCAATGATTTTGGGATTAGTCGCTTAAATGATGGAGGCGAGAACGATTTAATTACGTACATTACGTTTGACCATAACGGTCATATCGTCTGTGAGGGTGAGCCTTTGCCGGAATCTCTGAATACGTCAGTGCCATATTATGGTGGAGGAACTTGCTTCGGCGAAGGTTTACGAGCTGCGAATGAAGTATTATCACGCAACAACTTTGACGAATACAAGAGCGTAGTAGTCTTTTTTTCTGACGGCCACCCTAGCGACATCGAATGGGGCATTTTGCTTGCTAAACATATCCGCTCTACTTATGGCAAGTATGACTTGAAAGCTTTCGTTGTTGGTTTTGGACGCGCGAATGTTTCGGTGTTGGAGCGAATGGCATCCGAATTGGGCGGGAAGTATCGTCAGGTGCTGGAAACGAGCGCGCTGAGAACAGAATTTCAACAGATTGCCGCGGTTTTGGGCAATAGTGAGGCGAGTCTGGCGCTGCTGGAGTCCAGTCCCGATTATCGTTGATTTTGCCTGCAGGGGCGAGACAGATACTATAACATAATAATACGATTAAGATGCGAGTACGTCTTATTCGGTCTGATTGAATTCAAAAAGAAAAACGAATTTCTCCAGGTCTGTTTCAACCGGTGGATCAAAGATCCGGCGTTTAAGACAAAGTATTCCCCATGTTCGATTTTACTCCACGAAAAATGTCATTATCAAATGATCGAAATAATTTTGAATGAACGATCCTATCATGAAAACCGGTCTGATAAAAGAGGTAGTCAAGACACTGAATTACTACATCACGACTTTTCAATCCTTCGCTGAAAGTTTGGGTATGGATAGCGCAATGTACCGGATATCATGTTCGATACAAATCGAGTAGCGAAAGTCACGCACGAGCCAACTTGGAAGTTGGAAACTATGGTCCCTATCGATCTACTACAGTAACTGGAAAGTTGATGCTACTAAAATACGAATGAAAGACTGCAAGCAGATTTAGCGACGCGGACTTACAAAGAATAGGAAATGTACGGGGGATTAAACGAGAAATGAACGGTAGATCTTAGGCTGGACTAAAAGAAAAGTTTCTTTTTTCAAAATGGAGGTGGAATTTATCGTGAGCTCGATGGTATCAAAAAATCCGGGAATTGTAACGTAAAATTGAAATGGAAGTGGATTTTTACCAATGATTGATTCCATCAGGAAACAAAGAGTGTAGCGCAATAAAGAGGCATATCTACATACGTTAAGAAATTGTCGAGAATTTTGTGAAAAAGAGCATACGCTAGGCAGTGTATGTAAAATCTATTGACTAAGGCACTACCCTATCCAAAACTATTGCAACTATGAGAAATGATGCGTTTACTGAGTTTGTCTTGCTAGGTGTGCGTCGAGAAGGAGGGTGGGAAAACGCCAATGAAATGAAGGCGGGATGGATTTAACAACGCAAAGGAGGAAATATCCTTTAAATGGGAGAGATGTTCGTGGAAGCGAGCATCTCTTCCATTTAGGAAACATCTAGCATGGTTTCATTGTGGACGTAGCGACGCACATTCGCATGAGTAGTAGATACATTATTAATTGATAATACATGTACCGTAATTGATAATACCCGAATTCTTAACCTCATGTATTCTTCTCTTCTTAAAGCTATATTTTACTTCTCAAGTATTAATACATGTAAGTTATTCTTCTTTTCTTTTAAAGAAGCATCAAGTTCTTCTAAGTTACCAGCACTAGATTCTGTCGACCTTTCCA
Organism: Sclerospora graminicola; assembly: GCA_001887855.2. Taxonomy (NCBI): domain Eukaryota; phylum Oomycota; class Peronosporomycetes; order Peronosporales; family Peronosporaceae; genus Sclerospora; species Sclerospora graminicola. Next base: position 22,457 of record MIQA02002055.1, on the reverse strand, counting down.
GCGCCATAGAAATAAAAGTGCGGTAGCTTACAAATGTAGAGAACATATGCGCGTACGTCGCCGTGCAGGTCGAAAAGTGCCACAGAGTCGCTACTGTACTGATTTATTGATTTCGGACGCAGTTGCGACAAAAAATGGCCCTTGTCAATATTAGCGTCAGCACAAATGGTATAATAAACCGAAATGTTTTGCATTGATATCGGTATCATTTACATTATCTAAAACACAATACATGTTAACACACTAAATGAAGGAATGCGCTCAATTTCATACCGCTGACACGTCAATACGATGCTACTTTGTAGCAGCAGAAACATGATAAGCTTATTCGCAATAATCGGACGAGTCAGTGACAGCGGTGGTTTCTGTTGAGTTGTCATCACTCTGAACAACTGATTCTTCAGCTTTATCACCACCACCGGTCGTCTCAGGGGTATCGCTAGTCTTCTCTGCGGTCTCATCGGTTCCCTTTTCAGCGGCATCAGCAGGTGCCGCTTTCTCGGCAGAAGGAGTCGTCTCCTCAGTAGCAGGGGCCCCCTCCTTAGCTGCAGGAGTAGCCGCTTCAGTAGCAGAAGTGGACTCTTTGGATTTACATTTCGTGCCTTCTGGGTTGGGCTCTGTTAGCTTGAAGTCCGGGTCGCCAGATGTCCACGTGCAACATGGATCACCCAAGGCTTCACCGCACGTTACAGAGCCACCAGGCCACGTCTGTGTGCACACCTTCTTCCATGTTTTTCCTTCCCCCGAGAAAAGCGTGCCGAAGTCTGTGTAGCCTGCTTCTTTATGACCGAGCTTCTTTCCAATGCTTTCACCATTTGGAATAAGTGCTGTATAGGTCGAGAACCCGCTAGTTGTCTGCACAAAGGTAGCCGCGATGACAGCGATTTGAACGGTCGTGTGCATATTCTGTATTTGTTGTCTATTCTCCTTATTCGTTCTGGTGTCTGAGTGTGCTGTGAAAAGCTGAAATGATAAGTCCTCGTTCAATTGCAATTCGGCAAAGGCTGTCCAATTTCGACTTTGTCGACCAGTCTTTACAGATGTGAGAAAGGCTTTACTTTTATATTGGAATGTGAGTACCGTCGCTAAATCGCGTACATCGACAGATGGAAACAAGTAAGTCACTAATGGAGGTGCACTGTTGATTGCATCGAAATACTGTACCGTGCGCATACAGTGTGCAAATGCGCGATACAAGCTCTTACCCTAATACCATGAAAAGTATTAATATAACTTTCTAATTTGTGAACGGCAAGCCCTATTTCACCGGCGAGAACAAAAGCATTCAAAAGAACAAACGTCATTATCGCTATAAACTGTAATTAAAACTAACAGAATACTAGTACTAATTAGTATGAATCTGCTGGCAGTAGAATCCTGGTCAACTGACCAGATCATGTGTATTTTCTACGGTATAGGTGATCAAAAGTGACAAAACCCTAAAAAAGACGAGAAGAAAAATTAATAATAGAGAAAGCTATAAAAAACGCACGCAAAACACACTCATTCGTTTCAATAACAGAGTAGGGTGTCGATAAACACACACAGGACGGGGATTAGGTCTGCATAAGCCAATAAGCGACCGGTGCCGGTGCGGGTCGCACAATACTCGTGGGCCCGGCCCACTTAAAACCTAACGTGTTGGTAGAATCATACTTCGAAATTACATACACTAAACAAATACTTCCTCTGTCCAGAAATATAAGGCCGTTTTTTTCTAAAATTCATTTTTAAGCAGGGAGGGGTTATCTGAGGCTAGCTGATTGGACGTTTTGAATTGTTAGTCCATGATGATTGGAGGAGTTTTTGTTTTATTCAAAACGGATCAGCGGTTTTCGAGATATGGCCTTTAAAGTCGGACACTTCGTGGGGTCCGCGCACTCAGACGGATCCGAAACACCGCAAGCACTGCAAAAACTTGGCAACGGCCTAGAGCAAGAAGGTACTCGCTTATATGCTCTTAGAATGCGTAATATTTCTGCTGTCTAACGGTGTGACTAAGGATTTTACTCTAATATTTAACTTTCTCAGCACTAGATAAGTCGTTTTTGGGGATGAGCCCGCGCCAAGACGAAGATACGTACAATTAACGATTGCGCGAGCGGTCGTCGTGGTCGCAGTGACCAAAACTTACGCGTTGATGCGGAATTCGTCGCGCCGCTCGCGCAAACCATCGCACTTATTTGCCTTTTTAATTGAGCAAAAAAATTGGACCTTAGCGGAGTATCTTTGAATTTATATATGAAATCGTACTTAAGACCAATTCGGTCTTATATTCCTGGACACGCTTAACTATAGGCGCGGCCTTATATTTCTGGACAGAGGAAGTAGCATGCTTCAAGCTTTGAAGGCAAGTTCTCATTGTTCGGCTCGCGCATATGCTAGCGCCACAATCGGCGTACCTGTGTGTCTTCAAGAAGTTGTGCTATAGCATAACACCAGCACTCGAAATGACAATATCGAATAATGGATACAAACTTGCATCACTTGTTTAACGTTATTTAATTCAATATTAAACCTATCGGTAGCCTGTTTGCTGGGCCGGTTAACTCTCATCTAATACATTCTATTTCCACAATCGTCGTGCTTGTGCTCTCCGTAGACGTTGTACTACAGCATAACACTACCACTCGAAATGACATAGAATAATGTACAATTTAGTATCACTTTTTTGTCGTTATTTTATTCAAAATTTAAATTACCGCTGTTATTTTTGTTGGGATCTAGAGGCCACCCCGATTGCGGGATTAGAATGTAGTGGATGAAAGTAAGCAGGCCCAGCAAATAAAATAGCAGTAGCGTTAATTTGAATAGATTAACAACAAGTGATGCTAATTTGTATATTATTCGATATTGTCATCTCGGTTGTTGGTGGTGTTATGCCGTAGCACAACTTCTACGAAGCACACAGATACCGACTGCGGCATTATAATTTAGTA
>MIQA02002055.1:0-19498 GCA_001887855.2 Sclerospora graminicola | reverse complement strand
TTACGAAGAAGAAGGCAAATATATCCGACATAGTAATTTTCGGATCGCCGTGCATGGTTTGGCGCGATGATAGGAACAAGTCACTTGGAAAGCATGCAGAAAAAGCTTTGATACTTGGAAAAAGCGATGAAACCAAGGGCTACAATGTGTTACTTTTAAAGGACAGGGTCGTAACGACCACGAGACATTTTTATCACGTGGAAACCTTGGGCGAAAAGGAGAATGAAAAGTTGTTGCGTATGGTTAATGATGAAGTGGAGATATGTCACGACAACAATGGAGAAAATTCACTTCCGAAGGAAAAAACAACTAAGAATCGCGAGAAGAAACCAAGACAAGAGCTACAGCCAAAAAAGTCGGCGAGAAAAATGAAGAAAACGCAGAGATTGATCGAGTATGAAGAGGATGAAAGACAGCGTAAAGAAGTTGGAGATGAAGTTTCGAATGATGAAGAAGCAAATGGAGTGAACGAAGAAAATTCGTTTTTTGCTTTCGCAGTGTGTAATGTTGACAATCCGGACAGTAGAAAGATTGCTGGAACGCCGAACCCCAAAAATTATTTCGAAGCCCATAAGGGGGGTGCAATCAGAGAAATGGGCAGTCGCTGAGAGGGCAGAACTAAAAGCCCTGGAAGATTTAGAAACATGGGAAATAATGAAACGAAAGGATGGGGTAAAAACTTTACCCACCAAGTGGGTTTACAAAACGAAACTCAAGAACGACGGCACTGTTGAGAGATACAAGGCCCGTCTAGTGGCTCGTGGTGATAAACAGGTGTATGGCGAAAATTATTTCTTTACTTTCTCGACGGTTATGGAGATAAACAATATGACAACCATATTGATACTGTCGATTGTATGGAATGTGCCGGCGAGGCATTGAGATGTTCCGAGCGCTTACCCGAAGGCAAGCACTGAAAAAAATTATGACATTTACTTACAAGTACCTCAAGGTATGGAGATTTCGAGTGACACATTGGAAAAGCTAGGAGCTACGAATACGAAGGGGCTAATGCTTAAGCGAAAATGGAAACTTTACGGCCTCAAGCAGGCAGGACGATTCTGGTCTACTTATTGTGTGACACTTTGGTGAAAATGAATTTCTCTCAGTGTTTGACGGACACCTGTATTTTCGTGAAGATTGACGGAAGAGGCACGATCGTGGTTGGCGTTTATGTTGATGACCTATTGGTGACAGCTACGAAGACACATTTAGTGGATGATTTTTTTGAAAGAATGCAAGTTTTGGAACTGAAAGACTTGGGCAATGTGGATAAATTTCTCGGGATGCGAATTTTAGGTGATCCTACGAATGGATACACCATTGATCAGGAGAGCACTATCGTGGAGATGCTCGATAAGCATGGTTTGAAGGAGGCGAATGTGGTGAGAACGCCTATATCGAATTTGGAAGACTCAGAAGAATTGAATGAAATGTTGCCGATTGATTCTCGTGGAAAAGGACCCACGGTGAAAGATTTTCAGTCTCTTGTGGGGAGTTTACTATGGATATCACGAATTTCTCGACCGGATATATCGTTTGCGGTGCACCGTGCAACGAGGCACACGCACGCACCAAGTCTGAGCGATTTTAAGATTGCGAAACGAATTGCCAGATATTTGAAGGGCACCAAGACTTTGAAATTACATTTACGTGGAGATGGTGAAGTGAAACTACCCTTACGAATTGTTAGTTACAGCGACGCTGACTATGCCGCTGATCGTGTGGATAGGAAGAGCATCAGTGCGAATGTGATTTTTGTATGTGGAGTTATTGCGGGATGGAGCTGTAAGAAACAGGGATCTGTTGCTCTGTCGACTGCGGAGGCGGAATTTGTTGCGGCCGCCGCAGGTGGAAAGGAAGCACTTGGTTTGAAGGAGCTTTTCGAGGAATTAGGTGTGAAGACAAAGACACCTATTGTGTTAAAAATTGACAATCAAGCCGCGATCAAGCAGCTCAAGAATGAAGCGAGCGCGGCAAGTGCTAAACATATCGACGTAAAATTGAATTTTTTGAAGGACTTTACGAAACGTGGAATTGTGGAGCCTGGGCATGTATCAAGCGCGAGTATGGTGGCTGATCTACTCACGAAAACTTTGCATGCACCGAGGATACAAGAACTATGCGAACAAATTGGATTAAAATGATGGTTTATTACGATTATGGCGATGATGCGCTATCGATGAACCTATGATTTTTATGTTTACGTTGATATGGACAGCACACGAAGCCCCGGTACTCAGGGAAGGAGTGTTGCAATTTTGGATGATGTTACATGAAGTGGAAACTGACGTTAAATTCCTGCTATCGAGATTATCGTGGTTTCTATGCAGTTGTGAATTTTAGGTTAAGTGGAATTTTTGCTAAAACTGTTCTTAAAATTTACATAATATATACTTTCATTTTTGTCGAGTAAACAGCACGTCTAGCATCCACGTCCTGAGCACTTCCCCGCGTCCGACACTGACACGCCGGACATTTCGCGTGAAGAAGACACGCATAGCACACGCAGATACCCTATACTGACCGATAGGGCAGCATGTCGTGACAAGGAAGGTTATAAACGCATTAACTGGTGTTTATTATCGTTCCGTCTAGTTACAAGCGACTACGTGGCCATCTACACTTGCCTACAGGTTATGAGCCCAAGTTACGGGGTTCAGGACCAGTTTTGCTAAGTTTTTGAAGTTTACTCAAGTTTTCGTGCAAAGTACGATTCTCGGTGGAAGTCCCCTATACCAAAGGGAGACATTGGATTATCTCGTTCTCGCATATTTTTTCTCGTCTGTGGTTACAGATGTTGATTGAGTGGAAATATGGCTGACGAAGAAGTGGACATGGCGGCCGTGATGGCATATATAAAACGTCTGGGGACGAAAATTGAAGCTATGGAAGATGAAAAGTCGCAGGATTGCGCATCAATTGTTTCACCAAAGTCTAAAAGTTCGGAGCATGGTAGCATCTTTAAAGAGGCGGTGAAGAACAATGGCCCGTTTGGAAAGCGGATGACGATGGAAGATTTAGGCGGTGACAATGGAATTGAGCGTGGCGCGCAATGGCAGGCGCCAGGCAGAAACGGACCGCGAATGTACGAAGATCAAGAGAGGCAAAATGCATGCCGGAGTGGGAATATGAAAATCCCTAAGTTGACGATCAAGAATTTCACAGGTGAAGAAATTTATCCTAGTTTGGGTGCAGGTTTCAGGCAATGGGCCTACCTGTTTATTGAAGCAGTGGATGTGGCACAACTTTCGTCTGGATTTGTGTGGACAGAACGTCTCAAAGTTAACAAATTAAGTGAACATTTAGAGGGCGTGGCGGCCAGTTACTTTCAAGCCAATATAATGACGTGGTGGCAAATATCGCAGGTGCTTTACCATGTTTTGGATCAACTTTATCACGCTTTTAAAGTGAATATAACGCACCAGCAAGCTGCAGAACTTTTCGCGCAGGAAAAGGATGCTCGGAGGTCATGGACCCAGCATTTCTTATACCTAGTGGCATTGGCACGCGAAAGCGGGTCACACGAACGGCTTATCGTGGAAAACATTGTTAAGTATGCAGCTCCTGATTTGAAGATGGGTTTGATGATTAGGTACAACCCACAACGTATGGACTACATATTGCATGCGCAAGAACTCATCGCATGGGCGCAGGAATTGGAAGATGATGCAGTGAAGGTGAAAAAACAAACCAGAAGTGTGGTAAATTTCGTTGATGAGCGGAGAAAGAAACGTACGTCTTTCTCGTGTGGAATGGAAGGACACACGCAAAAGTACTGCCGAAAAGGAAACCGCAAGACGCAGAGCAAGAATTTCGAGCGTAAACCAAGGTCAAGGGCAGATGAAAATGGAGAAAGAAATTTTGTGTTGTCTACAATTGAGAATGGAAGGAGACCACAAAAAGCATCCAAGAAGGACATACTGGACGACAAAGAATTGTGGATAATCGACAGCGGTGCAAGCCACCATCTCGTATCGAGCGAAGATTTTCTCGAAGACGCAGTAGACTGTGGAGAAAACGAAGACTTATTGTTACCTGATGGAGCGAAGTTAAGTGTAACTAAGGTTGGAAAAGTACGATTGAAAAGCAAGTTCGCGACGATTTTGCTTACGGAAGCCTATTACGCGCCAAAATTGGCAAAGAATTTAATTTCGCTGGGCAATCTCAAGAAGAAGGGATGCACGCTAAAGGACACTGGAAAAACGAAGAAAATGATGCATGGAAGCAGTGTACTATTCGATGTTGAAGTCACTGGGTGCGTATTTACGGCGAAACTAAGTCTGATGAAGGAATTTAGTGGAAACTGACGTTATCGAAATTATCGTGGTTTCTATGCATGTTGTGAAGTTTAGGTTAAGTGGAATTTTTGCTAAAACTGTACTTAAAATTTACATCATATATACTTTCATTTTTGTCGAGTAAACAGCACGTCTAGCATCCACGTCCTGAGCACTTCCCCACGTCCGACACTGACACGCCGGACATTTCGAGCGAAGAAGACACGCATAGCACACGCAGATACCCTATACTGACCGATAGGGCAGCATGTCGTGACAAAGAAGGTTATAAACGCATTAACTGGTGTTTATTATCGTTACGTCTAGTTACAAGCGACTACGTGGCCATCTACACTTGCCTACACCAAGGATCTTACTCTAATATTTGACTTTCTCAGCGCTAGATACGCCGTTTATGGGCATAAGCCCGAGCCAAGCTGGAGGTAGGTACAATTAACAATTGCGCGAGTGGTCGTCGTGGTCGCAGTAACCAAAAATTACGCGCTGATGCGGAATTCGTCGCGCCGCTCGCGCAAACCATCGCACTTATTTGCCTTTTTAATAATCGGACCTTAGCGGAGTATCTTTGTATATATAATCGTACTTAAAACACATTCGGCCTTATATTCCTGGACACGCTTAACTATAGGCGCGGCCTTATATTTCTGGACAGAGGAAGTAGATGAGAGTGAGCACCCGTGCAATTTACAATGGAATATGGGTTATGGATATTAGGACCAGACCCACCACCCAACCCATGAAGCCCCTACATGACTACCCTATTCCCGCTTTGTCCAGTTTTGATGAACTTTCTCTATTATTCATTTTTCTTCTGTGTTTTTGGGGCTATGTCCTTAAAAGTAGGTAGTGTGTCGAGAAAAAGTACAGAATGCCTAATTCAAATATTTCAAAATGCCTATTTTGACAAGAACATATTTTTCCCCCAAAAACGCACAAAGTCGTCAAGCCCAAGTGGGTCAATGTGCTTGTAGTATTGCTGCTTTCTTTGTCACGTTTAGTATCTAGTCGGCAGGCTAAAATTGTTGAATTATTAGAAAAACGCCCCTATTCTTTCTAATATTATTTTCATGTAGTTCACTGATCTTTACTCCATATTACTCACATCCTCCACCACAATGTACCGTCATCTTGAATCACTGCCACAAATATGTGGTGTAGTTGTGGTGTAGTCGCTCTCAGAAATTCCTTCTGAGATGCGAACACCCACGGGGGGGGGGAGATGACTGACTGTCGGAGGGGGGTACTCCGTCCATCCAGGTCTTGATCCGGCATCCAGCCGGCTGGATCGATCACTCTCATCACCTTGGTCGTGACGACTTGGATGATCCATGTTCGTAAAGCTCACCTTGTGTACACGTCAGCACTGGCGGTTGCGCTCTCTTGATGGACCCTAGGGCGAAAAGTTAAAAGTCTGTCGAATAGGGAAACGAGGGTTAGGACTAGGGTTGCTCCTGGGCGGAAATCTTCACCGGGGAGCAGGATTGGCATTATACTTGAAGTGTTTGTATACCGCGACGGATGGACCAAGAATAATCGATCGGCCAGCTAAACCAAAGATAAAAAAGGGGTAAATCCAATCTTGTGTGTAATAGGGAATCCAAATAACACTCCACAATCTTCCACAGTAGGCCAAAACGTTACCACACTTTCCAATAGAGATAAACCGTGTTCAAAACACGGGCGACTTGAGTTGAGTATACGCGACGCGGCGACTCCCGGTCAGGGGACTTCCGGTGGGTTACTTTAACCTTCCCTGGGTAAACCAATAGCAGCAAGAGGGGACTTTGTTTGCCCTCTGCTGTGAACCAATGAAAGCGACTTGTGTCTTAGAAAGCGAAACGTATACTGATTTTTATCCCTATATCCAATACAACCTTTTGTGTAACCTACCCCAAATAGCGCGGCTGGATAGTCATGCCTCCTACCTGAAATAGCCCAGTCAGCTCCACCTGGATGCATTTTGTGTACCATACACCAAACCATCCAGCTCCACCTGGATACTCCTTCATATACCGTACACCAAATATCCGACTCGACCTGGATAGCCATCCATCTAGGCCCACTTGGCCGCTGGCGTCAACTCTTCTTTAGCGGCCTAGCATCCACCTCCGGCGTCCTATCTGTCTACCACAAGGGCCCAGCCTTCTTCAGGATCCTTCGCACACATATCCTTCAGACAATCCGCCACTTGGTCATCCACCATCGGCGGCCATCCGGCCCACCTGATCCGGACGGCCCACTTCTGGCTAGCCCGATTACAAGTCCCTTGATCACGCCCATCTGACTCGATTCCATGCCTGGCACCATCCTGCTGCCGGCGAATACACCCGGCAGCTACCAGCCTGCGTCCTATGGTGGCCGATCCGGGCAGCTGGCTAGGACCAACATTTCTACCAATCAGGTGGATGCATTCACTTCTCATAAGCCCTTTAATTCCCAAGTCGCTTCGCCACAGCCGCCCCTGAGTCTTTTCGCAGCCACACAACGGTTGAGGCACAATCTCACTACGCATCTCACACGTCGACTCCTCTTATGTCTGGCCGCGACGATACCAATGCGAATTCATCGTTGGGTTACTCCCCAAGGCCAGCGAGGCCTGCCTAAGCGCCCGGTCTGCCAGCCTCAGGCGTCACCCAGGGAAGCCCGAGGTGGTTACCCTGAGAAATCAAATCATTGCCTTGACCGCTCAGGTAGCTAGCCTGGAGAAAGCGAACACTGAGCTATCCCTGACCGCACGACTGGTCGATCAGCGGCAGACGAGGCTCGCTTCGGAGGATACTGACTGCCCCTCCAATTCCAAAGCCACATTAGCCAACTGGAGAGTGAAAAGGCCGACCTCGTTCGAGAGAGAAGGACCGCTATAAGCAGCTGTCCGAGTCCATTGACTCCCTGCGCATCTTGTATCAGAAGGCGACATCCACCGTGGACTCTCAAAGTAAGTGAATCCTCGCTTATTCAGGTTCATCTTCTCATCCACCCACCATATGTGTCCCCGCAGAACAGAGGGTCATGTACTATCATATCCTGATGCTGGAGTCTTCCCATGCTTCTCGTAAGTACATAGCACAATGAGGGTACATCCGCCTCTCCCAGTAACTGGATATATCACAAGTGAACTTGGGTCAGCTGGAGAATCACCGGATCCATCTCGCGAAAAAACTGGTGAAGTACCAGAAAGCACTGGAACAGTCGGTATCCGCGCCGCCCCGGACTTCACCGTCAGATCCAGGAATGTGAAGTCGCACATGCCGAGGCCCAGTCGAACGTGGATAAAGCCCGGCAGATGGTTTCTGACCTTATGCAGCGTCGTGCGGACTGCTTATCTTCGATACAGGATGCTCGGACCCGACTGACCGAGGTGGGTGCCAGGGTGGCGCGTCTGATGAAGGGCCTTGCGCCTATCCGGCGGGTCATCAGAAACCTTCTCGATTTTTCCTGCCGGTTCCACAACTCCCGCTCCGCCATCTCTACCTCTGTCTGATGACTATGATGCGGGCGTTAGATCATCCGAGGGAAAAGTGTCTGCCCCAGGGTCGGTGACCATCAATATGGAGGTAACCACACGTCTTCGGATCTGGGATGCTTCCCGAGACCCTAACCCTCCACCGGTGCCAGCCAGCGCACAGCCGGCTTCTTCACCATCTCCAGAGGATCCTCCGATAATCGGAGGGGACGTCGATCCAGCAGGAGTTCATTTCTTCCTTCTCCCGCGGCGACTAAACGGCATCAGTCCGCCTCGTTGGCGGAGATGATAAAGATCCGGGAAGAAGATGAGTCGGGCTCCGACCCTGATCCGGGTCCGACCGTTCGGTTTGCTGGCTTCCGAAAGTCGCCCCTTCGTGACCGCTCTCTGAGATCCTTGTCTATCCCTTCGTCTCCTCCAGTCCTCCTTGGAATTTCTCCCCCCGATCCCCGAGGACCATCCACCGCTTCCCCGGATGAGGGGGAGGCGTCTAGCCTGCTCAAAGTGGACGACGACGAAGCCGTTACTGAAGACCACGAAAGGTCACCCTCTCCGGTTATTTTTTCACTGGATGAGAGCCGAAGAGTCTCCCTTGCTCTGGATTCCTCGACGGAGAGTAATGACTGCTTCCGAACTGACTGCGGCTCGCCCCTGGTCTGAGGTGCAGCTAATAGGCATGCGTATTGCAGGCCTCACGGGCGCCCACGTCGCTCGAGATTTGTCTCATCCACCGTTGTGGGTATTTCCGCCGGCCTCTAAGTCACCCCAAGCTTCCGATTGGCGTCCTGACCTAGTCAATTATGACTAGCTAAGTGCGATCATGTCTCTCAAGCCATGGGCCGTGCTGGCGACGGATATGCCCGATATGGGCTTGCCCCATGTCGGCTGACTCGCCGATATTCGTAATGCATGTGCAAGGTATCTCTCCTGACATGGTCAATCCATTTGGGAGTCCACCCACCACCTCATCATTTCCGCCGAAACCGGACGTGAGGCCCCCGATCTGGCCAGATACCGATTCGAACGCAAGCAGCGTCGAAATCGATTGGTATGAGGGCTGGACCAAGTTATGTACCCTCGTCGTCGACGGCATCTGAGTCGGCCACTGTGACCTGGACATATTCCTCCATCCTATCATGCTACACTTGGCTAACCGCAAGGTGGAGAATAGCGGGAATCCGGCTGAGGGCGGGACCTGGTATCCGGGACTATGTATCCCCCGTCGCGCCACCACCCTCCAAGCCTCACTCGCCTAGATCGACCAGCAGGATCCGTGGCGTAACTAGTATCGGCAGGATCCCTACCACCACCCTGGCCTCAGCGTGTCCCGCCTTCGGAACAAATTCCGCTACACTTGCCAGTGCTGACTTGCAAGGCTAGTTTATTATGCTCGTTCTAGCTTATTCCACTTCCCTAATCCATCCATTGCCATTCGCCCCGCTAATATATCGTTCATTCCCTTACCTATGCCGAAACGACTTTTTTCTACTTCCATAACCCGAACACCCATCCAGCTTCGCCACTCATGCTGACTCCAAAAAGATTTTTAATCCAGCACCATGCTGACTAAAAAAGGTTTTTTCAATCCAGCACCTGATTAGCCCATTTCCGACCAGACTAGTTCCTATCCACCATTTGATTGGTCGATTAATATCGCTTAATCTGGCCATACCCGCTGCCCGGCAGCCGGATGGCCTAATTTTCTGGGTCAAACCCACCTTCTTTATGGGTCTACATGACCTCGAAACGTTTCCGGCTCGCTCGTCGGCGGTCGAGCTCCCTCATCAACGCCCCACAATTTAGATCCAGCTCATCCACCCACGACCGTTCTTCGTAGTTTTTCCACTGCACCAGAAACTCTCTGTGGATCCGCCCAAACCTGGTTTTCCGTCCAGTTCAAACATCCAAAAACTTCTCCACTTCATACTCGTCCGGATCCAGTGGTTTGGCTTAGCTGTCCTCTGACAGCAGGGCTTCGTCAAAGTCGAACCGGTCACTCTCCAATACCAGGCGCGTACTCGGGTGATCTGGAAAATGTCTCACCAACTTCAGTTTGGAAACGTGCACTATAGGAAAAACGTTGTTGTCAGTGCCTGCCGTAACCAGCTTGACCGCGTGCTCCCGACCAGCTCCGCTACTCGGAAAGGACCATGCCACATATGGGCTAGCTTCCGCGCGTAACCTTCCTTGATTCGGTCCAGATACAGCCATACCTGGGAGCCTGGCTCTATACCATGCTCCTTGTCCTGGTCATTGTTCTGGTCGGCGCGGTCCTGGATAGCTTGCTGGAGGCGTTCGTTTGCCTGCTCACATGCCAGTGAATAATGACGTTGCACCCCCATCCTCCAGCGACGGGCATCTCGATCACGGCTCCTAGTACACCCTATTGGGTTGGAAGCTTCCAAGGTGGATCGAGGATCCCATCCATAAGCTAAATAGAAATGGGTGTCTCCCCTTACCCGATCGTACGACGAATTAATGGCGAAAACAAGTCTCTCGGCGTATTCATCCCAGTCGTGCTGATCCGCTTCCACCTCATAGATCTTGAGAGCTCTAGTCAGAGTTTGGACCATTCTCTCCGCCTTCCCGCTCGCTTGTGGGCGGTAGGCCATGGTCGCGCTCTGTTTTTGTCCCAAAATATTGTTGAAGGTTCGGAACACATCCGCCATAAATCCAGGTTCCCTATCATGCCGGATGACCTCGCTTGCCCCGAAACGTCTAAACACGCATTCCTCATAACTCTGAGCAACCTACTGTGCCGTACGGGTGGAACTGGCTTTTGCTATGACCAGCCCGGTAAACAAATCCAACCAGATTAACAGCTCAGTGTATCCATTTCGAGATTTTGGCAAGGAGGGGATATGGTCCATCGCAATGACTTGGAAAGGATAGGCTAGTACATTTCCAGGTGACCGCCCTTAATGGTCGGCCGGCCTTTCCCTGTTTCACAAACCGGACAACGTTCCACATAAGCCTGCACACTGCGATAGAGACCTCGCCAGTGGAAATGTGCCTTGATCTTATGATCCGATCGATGCCTTGATGTCCCCCTTCTAAACTTACGTGGTAGTGGTGGAGGATATCCGTTTGCAAGGTAGTCGATACGACTAGCCAGGCGGATTTATCCTTATCGATTTTCGGGCTGGTCAGCATCTCGATAGAAAACCAACAACCCATTCTCATCCACTTAATAATCTGGGGCTATCTTAAAGCACGTTTTGGCTTGATCGGCACTTAATTTCTCCACTCCCCCTTTCAAGTATGCTTTGAGATCCACTATCCACTCTTCTTCATTTTTTATTTTATTTTGCGCTTGGAGGATCTGGTCTGCCCGTAACTGTTGCACTATCCCTTCGTTCATTACCTCTGTAGAAGGTGAGCCAGCGGCCAGAGAACGGCGCTTTTACGACCGGGTGACGGCGTTCACCCGCGTTACCTCCTCAGTGTTGGCAGGATAGATAAGTTCAGGTAACCGATTGATCTCTGCCAGATCTGATTAAAAGCTCGGATCAGAAGCCTTGACCCTTACTTGGTCGCCCATAGCTAGCGTGGCCAGGTGATCTGCACTCTTATCCCAGTCTCTTAACATGTAACAATTCGTGTTCCGGTCATTTTCGCAGGGCGGACATAACCCGATTATTCAAAAGTCTTCGTCGGGGGGTCTTGCAGTCTATCCCTTCAGTGATTTCTCGGATCACCAGATTGGAGTCACCGCATATGATTGTGTCTGGTCAGTCAGCAGATCTAGGCGAAAAAACAATCCTCGGTATTCCGCCTCATTCACAGTTATGCCAAGCGTGAAATCCGAAGCAGCAGCGACCACTTTCCACTCGGGCAGCTTCCATAGGATGGCACTATAGGCACCTACTCCTTTTTTTACGCTTGCTGACCCGTCAAAGCTCAGAACCATCAGCTCTTCTGTCGGTCTCAGTGTTGGTGGCGGTAGTGTGATGGATTGTCGTGGCTGCTTTCGGGGCGCGATAGCTATCAGCGCTTCCTCCACTTCTTCCCTTGGGGTGATGCTGGCCGCTAACGTGCCCAAGTATCTCCTCTTCTGCTTTGGTGCACTTGATCACTTCTAGAGACCACTGAGACAACAACGCAGCCCATCTACCCAGCCGGCCATCAATTCCGTTTGCCGTAAGAAGCCATGACGAGAGTCGACCGTCTGGATAATACTTTAATAGGGCAAGACACCAACATAGTGTAACAAACATCCAGAATCCGTAGTAAAGCCAAAACTTCTTTATCCATCAGCCCATAGTTAACTTCGTCAGCCTTCAGAGTCCGGCTGGTGAACATCACAGGACAATACACTCCATCATGATCCTGCGGAAGGGCAGCTGAGATAGCCCACTTGTTTGCATAGATGATAACCATGGGCACCTTATTAACATCGAAGTGCTTTAGGACTGGTGTGGTCGCCATCTTTGCTTTCAGCATACCGAAGGCCACCATCGCCCTGGTCATGTGGTCGTCTGGACGAGCCGCACTGGAGTTTGGAAGCCGCCTGTCTGTTTGAGCGGACGGGGCAGTATGTCATTGGCCGGAATTGCTGGCCCGGTCAGCATTTCTCCTTGCCGATCCTGCTCTCTCAACTTGTGGTAATCCTGTGGTGGAGCCGATTTCCAAATCCAGAACGGAAGTCTTGGGTGGAATTCGGATACCACTAGCCCGGACGACAACTATCGGAGGGGGTATTCCGTTGATCCTGATCGGCATCAGGATCGGATGAATCATCACTACGATGACTTATCCGATCTCCCGGTCTTCCGACCGGTCGTCATGTACGATAGAATCCATATTCAACTTCATCTCACCTTGTGTACCCATTGATCTTCGGTGGTTACACTCACTCAGGTGGACTCTTAGATGAAAAAAAGGTGATTCGAATCAGGTTGGAGGGGATGACCTTTTCGAGACAAGGGTGGCCTCGGGTGAGAATCTTCACCGGAGAACGAGTCAGTGTCGATACTTAGTTAAAGTATCTAAAGGGCTGATCGGGAAACTTCGTCCGATCAGGCCAGCCAACAAGAACGAGAGATGACGAGAAACCACGAAAACCACGATCTTCCACAGTAAACTACAAACCTTATCTCCACAAAACCTTTCCAATTGAAATAACGTGTTCTAAACACGTGCGCGTGAGGGTTGAAAACCTAAACAAAACCCGTCGGGGCCTTCCGGTAAGCCAAAATGCGTCTATGCGCGTCTTAACCGGGAATTAAGTTGAGCTACAGGGGCCTGTGCTCCCAATGACCGCGTAATGTGGCGGAGCGACTCTTTGCTTCGGGGGTTAATTCAATCCTTGTATTTTTATATGCAATATCTAATACCTAATGTACCATACACCAACCGATGTGACCTACCTCATGCTTCAGTTTTGTCCATTTCGTCACACGGTTGCGCCAGTACCACCATAAACACATCTTCGGCGCATCTTCAACCTGATCCGTACCACTTCTGGACCGATCACGATCAAACTCTATGGCAATCTTCAACCAGCCTGGTTCCTCGGGAGTCAGCATAGAATCAGCTCGGGATCAGTCTCTCAGGCACTGCTCACCCCATACCAACCCCATCTTCACTGAAACTCCGTCGCTTTCCACACCTGGAAGTTGATTCGGGGCTGATCAGGCTTGGTTCGTGATCAACACAGTGATCAGGGAGATCAGCACCGTGATCAAGGCGACCAGCACAGTGATCAGCAAAACATCGACATCGCCCGCTCACTCAACCATATCTATGACCTCCATTGTATGTTAGGCCGCAAGGGTCGCACCGATTCAGCACTTCTCTTGAAATTGGACCTGATCAAACCTCTTTATGCTGATTCTGGGTGGATCCATCAACCCTTATTGCTTATCCCAGTTCGGTAAGGCTCATACAGCTTACCACTTCACATATCAAGCTCTGTCGTGTACCTGATCTTCACATTCTATGGCGGGGTCAAGTTATTTGACTGATCAGACCGAGATTCCATATCCCATTCAACTTCAACATCTGGATCATCCCTGACCCACTCCAATGACTGGGTTCTGCTGTTCCTGATATACCACACCGTCATTAAAGCTCCCCATCAGGTTTGTCTCGGCTGATCTGGTCTCGCATGTTCACATGAGCCCAACCCAGCATCTAGTATCCAGATCAGACCGTAATATTCGCTAGTCCATTGATATCTGGGACCAGGCGCGATAACGGTATCTTCTTATTTCCTCCACATTTATGATAGCCCGTTGTTAACCATATGTCAACGTGAACGGAATCAGCCTATCCCACCCATCAACGGTCCCATCTTGATGGGTGTTCCCATCGCCACCAATCAACGCATATGTGTGGTCCACTTATTCCTGATTTTTTGTTGAATTGCTTCATCACAATCCACCTCCCGTAGCTCATACAAAACAGCAGCATAGACCGTGAAATCCTCAAAGAAACGGCAGTAATAGTTCAAACTGCCCAAAAAGGATTGCATGGCCTTCAATGACCACGGGAAAGGCAAATTACTCAAAGGCTCCAGATCCTTCAGATCAGTTTCCAATCCAGCAATCGAAACCTGGTGACCCAAATAAGTCACCTTAGGTTTCCCCAGAAACCCTTAACCACACTAATCGAAAGATTCCACTTTTCACACGTAATCATCAACTTTTCCACTTTTGCACATAGTAAATCCCAAGTAGTCGCCGTCACGAAAATGTCATCAATGTAGGGCCGCCGCCCCAAGACCGAAGGGTTTGGGTCGGGTTCTGGGTCACCTTCGGCGAACACATCACCGACCAGGGAGGGATCTTGGTCCGCCTTGATCTTGAAGTGTCCATACAACGCGTTATCTATTAGCCACTGGTAAATCTGCGGAGCATTGTTTAGGCCAAACGGCATCCGGTTCCACTCGAACAAACCGAATGGTGTAACAAACGCAGAGATTTCTCGTGCACGATCGGTGATAGAGACCACCCAGAATCCACTAGCCATCTTCAACGAGCAATATCAAAAAACTTTGTCCAGGGCCTCCGGCAAGTCGTTAATCAACGGCATCGGGTAAACCATTAGCTTAGTCAGCCGTTTCACCAGTCGGTTGTCGATGTACAACCTTATATCCACCCCATTCTTTTTCATAATGATTACGATGGGCGACGCCCATGGCGAGGTGGGCGGCTGGATTATCATGGTAGCCAGCAGTCCTTTAATGAGCTCAGACAGCTTCCCCGATACTGGGGGGCGACTCTCCGGCACCTTTGCGCTACCGGCTTGGCGTTACCCACATCGATGTCACATACCGCCCCATAGGCGGCCGGAGGCAGTGCATTTCCTGGGCCGATCAGCAGTTGTTACCTTTTTCATATGATACCCTTCAGCCTGCTGATCTCCTCCGGGGTGTTCACATCTGGGTCTCCGACTTGAAGATCGTCGATAGTAACTGCGGTTGGGCAGGAAGTCACCTCGGTAACACCGCCATCTGACCCTCCATGCCTTCGACGTATAGATCGCCCCCTTCATGAATGCCGACCTTGTCGGCTTCGGTTAATTCCGAATCCGGATCAAGTGGATCCCCATCCTGGATTGCTTCGGTTAATTCCGAATCCAGGTCAGCCGGATTAGTCGATCCGCCTCCGGCTAATTCCGAATCCAGGTCACCCAGATTAGTCGATCCGCTTCCGGCTAATTCTCAATCCTGGCTAGCCGGATCAGTTAATCCAGCATCATCCTGCTCATCGAACCGGCCGGCATCGGAGGTGACCGCACATGTTACTCCGACTTGTCTACTCTCCTAATCCAGGCGTTCGTGTATCTTCGACTGAGTGGACAAAACCAGTTCAGCGACTGGGGCAGGATTTCGGCCAGCACATTCAGATGGATCCGGCGATGGCTGGCTCCGCGTCAATTAGAAGGAGTCCGGTACTCTGGTTTAGCCACCATTGGAGTCCGGTCTTCCTCCACCGGCTCCTCTTCGCTGACCAAATCAGTAGTTGCCTGAAAGGCCAGGTTTTGCCGCTCGATATAGCGTCTTGAGCCAATAGTGACATAACCTGACCGGCGGGGCACTTTGTCCTCGACCAGCCACATTCCAATGATGACGTCCCCATGCAAGGTGAGGGGCCGTTCTGAAATGTTGGTCACATATATGTAATTGAAGTGACCTTCCCCCCTGACGAACGAAAGCATCAAACACTCGACCCAAGTCAACTTACGCCGTCTGTCGTGTGGTCGCACCGTTTCTTCCACCGTCCTTCCTACTGGCAGCCTTACAAACAGACCAAACTTGAGGAACTGGACGTGGGCAGCATATAGAGGCCGCCGGCCAGCCAGCTGGGTCTGGATGATGGTATAGTCAGGCATGCATCCTAACATGTCTCCTCTCGCTTCTTGTTGGCATGACCATACCGTTTGAGTGTTTTAGGGCTTGTAATGGTGCGCCTTGATTTTTTAATCCATGAATATATTGGCGATATAGAACTTGAACCTGCTCAAACTTCTTAGCAGTGTCCCTGGTGCAAATGAAAATTCAAACAACTGCGTTATAACTTATCGTCTTGACTTGTGCTAACATCTCCCACAATTGTAGAGATTCTTTCCCTCTAGCAGTGGCGGCCATAGAAATGCTTTCCTGTAAGCTGCGTGTGCTTCTAAAAGCTTTTTTTATGGGCTTCTCAATAGAAATCATAATTAAACACCCTTCAACTTGTAGGCGAATTGTTGGCATCAGCCGTAATCTATCCGCCATTGTCATTTTTTCTTTCAAGAATGAAGGGAGTTGTCTCGATTATTGGACTTTCTGCTAATCCTTTAACTACCCGCTATTCATCGTCACTTCCATCTCGTAACTACCCTTTCCGTTGTCCGGCCAGACTTTCCGACATGCTGCTCTTTAATCGTTTAATTTCTGATTCTGAATTTTTATTCGGATTACTGTTGAATGTGTCGTCTTCTTGTTTCGGCTGTGGTGCTCTGCTTCACCCGTGCTTTTTGAATCCAATCCTGCAGCATCTTTTGACCCTGTGTAGCCACTTGTACTTACGTTCCAATAACTTTAGTGAGTAAAATAAAAATGGTTGTTGGCTTCTTCGCGTAATGTAACAGGCATTAATGACTTTTTGTTTCCAAATTTTCCAAATAGTCGGTGGGTTACCACAACTAGTTCGAAAAGATCAATGAGTCTTTCTTTCTCTTGTCCAGTTAGCATCGGCAACTTCCGCCCCTGTGTCTCCCTTAAGCTGTTTGGATTTCCGGTCTTTTTGGTAGGTTGTACACTTTTCTAAAGAGCCGTTGCATTAAATCGAACCATGTCTGAAGGGACGGTTTAGTTTGAATAGCATCAGTCAGCACTCCCTTGAGCGCGGCCGCAAAGATTTTTTTGTCGTTGCCTGAGGTAGTGTTGTACTTCAAGAGTGGGGTCTTTGCTGCCAGTTGTTTTCACCGTGACCAGAGTGGTTTGCGCTTGTTCTTTTGATGTATCGTCATCGATCATATACTCAGTGATATCGTCTTCTTCATGCTTCCCACCGTCCGTTTGGTTTACCAACGTGGAGTCTGACGTACTAGACATATCCATCACAGGGTACTCGCTATTCTGATACTCAAGAACAATTTCATCTACATGAGACTTCGATACGATTTCATCTATGGGAGGAATGGGTGGACTCCCTCATTCCCCTCCTTATTCCTCTCCTTCGGTGATCCTGTTGGATTGATGCTTTCCAATGTACTCGGATCCGGAGGATTCTCTTGCCTGGTTTGGGATTATCCCCTGAGGGCCAACCCTTGTCAGTCATGGTAAGAATAAACCTATGGTTGGAGTAGGTTTTAATGCGTGCGGGCTTGCGTAGTCCTGATTGCGTCCCAACGATCGCTGCGTTGGATGAGCTAGTTGGCAAAATCGGAACAGACAAACGTTGTACTTGTATTGTACTATGTCCGGAAAAGGTGTAAATCTAGGAACCTTTTCGGTGTGTAAAAGGTTCTTAGATTTTCACCTTTTCCGGCCATAGTTCGGCAAAGAACAAATTAGAACCGGCAAGAGCAAAAGCAACTTCGGCAAGAACACATTAAATTCGGCAAACCTGCCAGGTTGCCTGCAGCGGCATAACATTCCTCTGAATAGTTTATATTTAGTAGTAGTAAGATGTAGTCTAATTAGTCTTACCCATTAGCTACTTCGAACATATGAAGTCTAGAATGCAATCTAGGCTCATTTATCATGTATGTCGTATTCCTTCTCCAAACCTTGTTTTTCATGATCCTGTCTTCGGAAGTCGTGATCCGGTGTTGGGCCGTGATCATATACGCACTTTAAGCTGCTTAACAGTCGAATCCCTTCTTATCGCTCAAATCTTCTTAAAAAAAACTATTTTGTCCCGGAGTAGCCTTCGCTACGCCGTCACAATTCCGCAAAATTCTTTCCAGAGTCGTTCACTTTGTGTATCACCAGTATTAGGCATAGAAAATGATAAATTGCAAGCATAAATCAAGGTGTGGCGGCCCCACAGGCTCCTCCCCACACCCGACGTTTCTCTCTGGTTAGCAACTGTAGGTTTCATAGGTTTTCCCAGGTGTGAAGGCCATACAGGTCCTTTCACATCCCCAAGCGTTCCTCTCTTGTTAGCAACAGCTAGCGTTGGTATTTGTGGTGAAGTGGTCCTGGAATTAACGAGCTAATGAGAACTGAATACACTCACCTGATTGGCAGAAATGTTGGTCTCAGCCAGCTGCCCGTATCGGCCAACTTAGGACGCAGGACGTTAGTTGCCGGACGTATTCACAAGCGGCAGGACGGTGCAAGGCATGGAATCGAGCCAGATGGGCGTGATCAAGGGACGCATAACCGAGTAAGCCAGAAGTGGCTGGCCGGATCAGATGGTAGCTGGATGGTAGCCGGATGGTAGCCGGATGGTAGCTGGATGGTAGCCAGATGGTAGCTGGATGGTAGCCGGATGGTAGCCGGATGGTAGCCGGATGGTAGCTGGATGGTAGCCGGATGGTAGCCGGATGGTAGCCGGATGGTAGCTGGATAGTTGTTGTACGGTACACAAAGGCATCCAGGTGGAGCCGATTGGGATATTTCAGGTAAGACACATAACTATCCAGCCTAAGTATTTGGGGTAGGTTACACAAAAGGTTGTATTGGATAGAGGGATATAATCATTATACGTTTCGCTTTCTAGGACACAAATCGCTTTCATTGGTTCACAGCAAAGGGCTAACAAGGTCCCCTCTTACTGCTATTGCTTTGCCCGGGGAAGGTTAAGGTAACCCACCGGAAGTCCCCTGACCGGGAGTCGCCGCGTCGCATATACTCAACTCAAGTCGCCCATGTTTTGAACACGGTTTATCTCTATTGGAAAGTGTGGTAACGTTTTGGCCTACTGTGGAATATGTGGAGTATTATTTGGACACCCTATTACACACAAGACTGGATTTACCCCTTTGTTGTCTTTGGTTTAGCTGGCCGATCGATTATTCTCCGTCCAGCCGTCGCAGTATACAAACTTCAAGTATATTGCCAATCTTGCTCCCCGGTGAAGATTTCCGCCCAGGAGCACCCCTAGTCCTAACCCTCGTTTTCCTATTCGACGGACTTTAAACTTTTCACCCTAGGGTCCATCAAGAGAGCGCAACCGCCAGTGCTGACGTGTACACAAGGTGAGCTTTACGAACATGGATCATCCAAGTCGTCACGACCAAGGTGATGAGAGTGATCGATCCAGCCGGCTGGATGCCGGATCAAGACCTGGATGGA